>JACJUY010003076.1:62507-87922 GCA_014220935.1 Platorchestia sp. MABIK | reverse complement strand
AATTGGATTAGTAGGCTTTAGATAAAACCATTTTTAAAAAATCACTGAGGGCAAATTTGCCCACACCTGAGGCGGATAGGGTTAAATGATGTATTTTCTTCAATAACCTATTTTCAAAATATTTATATTAACAATGCATCCAAACATGTCATATATCCTTTCTAGGATGAATTCAATTGTGCTTAGGTGAACATTTATTTGATAATAGGCCTTTTGTTTTGTTTAGTTTTTTTTTAATGGATTACATTGTTGATGAATGAATATTTTGCAGTTTTCTTCAACAACCTTTTTCGCAACATTTCTTATGCTGAGCGCTGTTTGCAAACGTAGCATATAAACTTCCAGGAATTAGTTTATTTCAAGTTTTTGCAATTATTTGAAAATTTGAGTGTATAGGGTAATATAGGGTAATCGCGCATCTTAGTATAGGGTAAAGAAATCTCATACCGTGGAAACACTGATCCGCGCGTACCGATTTTGACCAAATCGAATACCGTCCGGCTACGTGTATATCCTGCGGAACTAAATGGTCATCGATTTTTATTTTAATCATACGGACAGCTTCATCAGTTGATTCAAATAGAAGTAAAATTTCTTATACTCCATTGTACAAGAAGCTTCACTACCATTTCCATTCTTTATCAGGCAGGCGAGGGCGCGCCATGTTTATTTGTAGGAAGGAACACATAAAATTTCGTTCCTAGATAGCGTTCATTTGAAGTAAAACGCATTACGTTTTTTGAAAACAAGTTTATAAACTTGATAGCCGGAGCATTAATTATCAAAGGCTTGCAGCATTTCAACCTATCAAGTGATCTGCTCACATCCATAAAATTAAAAGAAAAATATTCTTCCTTTAAAGCGACTTGCAAGTGTCAATGCGGAAGAAACTCGAAAACATCAAGTACTAGTGCACATACCCGTAATAAACTACTACATTTGTTAAGGTTACATGAAGAACAGAAGGCATTGATTATTGTTATTGTTACGAGGGAAAGTTGAGATTAACCACACTTATATTGTGTAAGATTTGTATGAATTAACGATAAATTAAGGAAATTACTGAATAACATCAAAGAATTTAAGCACCTCTCGCCACAACAAAGGTTTTTTAAAGAAAGGAAGGAAGGAGGCATCCTTTGGTACGGAGAAAAGACAACAGGGAATCTACGCACATGGTGTGTTCCCATACATGATATTGAGCATGTAAACCGCAAAGTAGGAAGTTTGTGAGACAAAATAAAAGTTGAATATGTAAGGTTTTGAAAAACACGACAGCAATAACTTGAAAAATAGATGGTCTGTAAAAACTAAACAAAAACTTTTAGGGTTAGATTATTAGAGTTCAAGGCTCTCTAACCACAACAAAGCTCTCTCAGTGAAAAAAGGCATCATTCAATAACGATTTAAGAGAACGGGGAGTGTATGCACAAAGTGTGTTCCCGCACATGATCACCTGCACACAATTAACAACAAATCAGGAGAGAAGTTCATGAAACAAGGTGAAAGGTTGAGGAAACAGTCAGAGACGCCGAAATAAATATCGTGAATCGAAAAAGAATGGCCCACAAAACAAAAATCTACTACAGTATATTACAATAAGAAAAATACCATTTCCATGCTAATTAAGAATTCAGAGTCAGGAATCCCAATTAATTCGAAATAGCTTCGTTAGGACCGCTGCACGCAGGAATATTGCACTCGAGAACAACAACTCATGAAAAATGGAAGAGCAGCACAAAACTGTTAGTGAACAGATAGAGACAATAAATAGAGACGATAAATAAAGCAGGTACAGAAACTGAGGTCCAAAGGCCAAGCTAAAGCAACGTAACGCGTACCTTCGGGGAGTGTGAGGGTTCCCTCTAATATGTGATGAGCCGACAAAAGTAAATCAAAATCAATTCACTTTATTCATTCCATGGTGTGTTTCCCTGAAAAAGGGTACCGCATTCAATATCTCTCACGAGTTACTCCACATCACCTTTTTAAAAAAAAGAAAATAAATATCTAACGTGTAAATTAGATAAATAGGGAGTGCAATGAATCGAAAGAAGGTCTGTGACGAAAACATGAACCTAGAGTATTTTCAACAAATGAATGGCTTATGTAATTTTGTCGCGGGCTCTCATATCTTTTCCTGAGGAGCGCCGAGTTGTTATTAGAAATACTGACTTGTTCTATAGAAATGATTAGATTATGACTTAGTTTCAGCCTCCCTTACCGCGGCAAAGATGTTCCAAGAGAAGAAGGAGGCACCCTAAAATACGAAGCTAATGGGAACGTGGGACTTACACACAAGGGTTGTGTTTCCACACCAGGGACTGTGAGCTGGAAACGGTAAATTGAGAAGAAAGTTTATGAAACACGATGCAAGCTAAAGAAGAAAGTCAGAGGTGATGAAAAATAAGACAGCAGTAAACCGAAAAAATGGTTCTCTACGGAAGAAAACAAAGAATTTCATTCCAACAAAAAGATGGCCTACCAAACTCTCAGCTGTGAATCTCAGGTTACTAATTCTAAAAGAATGAAGAACAACATACTAGTCAACAACTCAACCTTAAATAAATAATTAATCCCGACTCTTAAATATACATTTTGTTTCTAGTATCTCGATATTACGTACTTCTTTTAAAAAAATGAATTGAATAAACCATTTTTCCCATCACACACAATAACTGGTACACCATCAATCAAATCAATGAAAGGACGAGTCGTACAATAATGACATAGAAGACATCAATATTTTCAAAAACGGCAGCACACCTAAAGCACTACTGCCAACATCAGGACCAGTGCACTGCGTACCAGTAAGAAGAAATATAAAATAAGAAGAAAATGAAAATTTCAAATTCAAATCGAAAAAATTTAACTTAATGGACTATAAAGATAAATGTTAGAAAGAGTAGTTAAGGTCTAAATTACTTATTGAAAACTAATCCTTTTAGCTTCGTGGGACTGTGAAGCCTCCGACTCATCTTATACCAACTGTGGGAATCATGCTCGAAATAAACTGTTAATAGCCGTAAAATAGTATTTAAAAAGAATCGCGAGATCATCCGTACGTAGACGTAACTCCAGAGGGACATTCAGAAAAGAACTGCATTGCTTAAAAATACATTAACCAACCCAGACGAGACTGCTGGAAAATGAGAGGAAGAAAATAAGGAATAACGAAATTAGGTTGAAGAAGAGCTTTCACTGTTGCAGATAGCTCTAATGCATCGAAGCTGACGCTTTTGGTTGATTAATTGAAGAGATCGTTTCAGTTGCAGATTGAAGAGTTTTAGCTAAAGAATGAGTCAAACTAGCTCCTTCAGTGAATGATAGAGAAATTGCTAAAAAAAATTTGGCTAATGAGCGCTGAGTTGAAGCGACGACTGATTGAGGAGTCAGAGGCTGAGGAGTCAGAGGCTGAGGAGTCAGAGGCTGAGCAAACCGAACAGGTGTCGTAGCCTTCTTTTCTTTTCCAATCAATTATACAGTGATTCCTACTTCATCAGTCGTTTCAAGGTTGACCTTCAAATTTACGGTTTATTTCAGCAGGATATATTAAACACAAATCTTAGTACGGCCATACATTTACTGTTTTAACGAAGGGTGAACACACTAATGACAAGAGGCTGATGAAACTAGCAAATATCGAGGATGATAAAATAATGGACAATCACAAAGAACTTAACTTGGAGTACGCAGCGATGGTGACGAATTAAAGGTCTAGTAATTACGTTAAATCGGATATGTCGATTTGAAGTTACACAGAGATTACATAGACTCTCTCTCAGAGTGCCGGCTGAGTTTTAATTAACAAGTCAAAAGGTGGCACTAACAGACCTTTACAAGAGGAATTCTCGTACTATAATGAATCTACCTAACAGTCAACGTATCCTTAAATACCCGCAGTGACTGCTGCAGCTTCTGGAGATTCGTTGGGATCGTTGGCAGCGCTCAACGGTCGAAGGGTGCTGAGCACTTTTCTCTGTCGCCTTCCCTTACCGATCGGGCGTAGGGTCCACGTTCCGCCGTTCACTCTTTTGGTGGTGAGCCGCTCACTCTTTTGGTGGTAAGCCGCTCACTCTTTTGGTGGTGGAATTTCACAGTTTGTACCTAAGTACATAAAACATCCCCCCATCCCATTTTCATTAGCATCCTCCTGGATGCGAGTTGGAAGTTTCCGTCTACTGAAGTATGAATTTCGTACTTCATTGCAGGGAAGAATTTAGACGAGCCGACGAGATTTGTGCTTCTGACGCGCTCTGAATCGAAGATCCTTAATACACAGTAGTACCCAGTTGACATCGGGACGTCCTTTCCTGTTCACCACCGAAGATCTTCTCTCGTGACTATTGACGTTCTTTCGGAGGCCCATCCGAAGACATCTGGGGTTTAAGACCACCCAAACAATATAAATACCGAGTGTTTACTCGATTAGTCTTTATTCGTCCTCCTGCGTGTAGTTATTGTAGACATATTAGTGTCCGTCGGTGTCTTCTTACTTTTCTTTCGCCATTGTCGAATCCATGTCAGGCGAATAAATATGATCGGGGGGGAGTTCCATTCTCGTTGAGCGGGAGCACCATCCTCCAGACCGAAGCTCAGTAGTCCGCAGATTGCGTCACGCTCCGCGGCCGCAGTAAGCGCCCAGGACAGCAGTGTAGACCTTTAACCGCAAGGTTGTAGCACTATCGTAGTGTTGCTGTGCAGTCGCCCAACAGCTGGCAGCGTGAAGTACAAAGCCGCCTCTGTGTGTCGTCGAGGAACAATAACAAAGGTCCGCGTACGGGTTGCTCTTTTGGTAGTGGTCTGCCGTGGCTGTCTGCCGCCATAGAAGATCTTGGGTCGCTGCAATAATCATTCAGTGTTATTTTCAGGATATGGTAAAATTTTTCCCCATGGATTTCNGAAGGGTGCTGAGCACTTTTCTCTGTCGCCTTCCCTATGCTGAGCTTGCTTTTCTCGTTGACTTATTACCAACCGATCAGGCGTAAGGTCCACGTTCCGCCGTTCACTCTTTTGGTGGTGAGCCGTTCACTCTTTTGGTGGTGGAATTTCACAGTTTGTACCTAAGTACATAACACAGGCTTGCTTGGCAGATGATTGGGTCATGAAAACACCTGCTTGGTGGCTAATGAGGAACTTGAAAAGGCCTGCTTTGGTGGCTAAGGGGGAATTAAATACAGGATTGATCAATGGTTAAATGAAGAGTTGGAGGTCGCTGAAAAGATGATAAAATTGTAAGTCCTATTTATGAAATAGGTTGGGATGCAGGAATAGCGGCCAATGAAGATGGATCATTTTCTGATGACAGTGACTGATTAGTAGCTTGTTTTAGTTGCATGCCACTTCCATCTTCTGGAAGAAAAAGGAAAAAAAATTCAACTGATTTAGAGTATTTCAATAACTGTAGTTGTAGAAAAGTTACTTTACGATAAATGTTAATTTTTCATTCATTTTGCTATACTAATAATGAGAGGAAGCCAAATTATTACCTAATTATTTTTTTCAAGTATACAGTACGTTGAAGTGTAAACACAAAACTTAGAAAGTGGCAAAAGTTTCAGATTTCATATATCATGTTTTCCCGAAGGGAAAAAAGTAGTTTTCTGTTTTTCTACGTAAAAAATCCAATAACACCTAGAATACACGTAATATATTAGTGTTGAATTGAGTACAAATGATGCATCTAAAACACTTGAAATCGCTTTTACTGACGGCATTGTATTATTTTTTGTTCTCAACTCAAAAACTCTTTCGCACTTTAAGTGGGTGTTTTTTGAGTAGGAGCCGTCGGTGGGGGTCAGTGCCTTTTTATGAGCTATAGCTCTTTATTTCGGACACCTTTTCCATTTTCACTGCCCCTGACATACAAATAAGTGTTAGATTTACTATATCCCAGTATTGAACATCTCAATAGACCTAAAAGTTTCATGGAATCGTAGCAGAGTGTCGATATAAGCAGCGTTTCCCGTGGGCATTTCATTTACATGATACAAACATAAATGTGATTCCTTTATGTTGCATTTTTTTGAAAAGATTCAATTTATTGCGGAGTGCGTTTATTTCTCAAATAAACTATTTTCACATGAAAGCAACAGGGAATGTTTTTCAGGACTTTGTTATTACTACCAATGCATTTGAGTCGTTTTCTTAATTTTCTGATTTTACCTTTTTTCCTTGACCATACTATATAACAATGGTAGGAGAAGGTGTGGAGAACATCAGGTAATTCAGCTACATGTGATCGATGAGCTTTCTCACACACCTGTCCAGCGTTTAGGTAGAAATAGAATAATAAAAACTTTAAGTTTCCTAGAAATAATATAGCAGGTGCGTCTTCAATCTTGTTCTTTGCATCAGCATTGAAATGTTTCAGATGTTTGGATAACATCACAGGGAAAGCCTCCAGTTTATTTGATCAGACCACAGCCCATAATGTCCGTGTGACCCTGTAGTCATGACCAAATTGGAAGAAACCGATGATGGAGCCACCTTAGTGTCTCTTTCTTCAATGGGATCCTCATACGTCATACTTGTTAGTTAGCTCTTCTTCACTTATTTTTTTGCATTTTTTGTCACACTTAGGAGATATTTTGAGTTATATCTGGGTGCAGAAAATATTATCTCTGTATATATCAAGCAAAACACCAACCTTCCCAGAGAAGATACGTCTTCTGGCTCTACATATGAAGTCTTCCTGGATGATACTTCCTTCCTTCTGCTCTACATATTTTATTTTCCGACAATCATTGATCATCGCAATTACGTTCTTACTGACTATTATTAATCAAGATTTAAGCTTTATGAATAAGAGTGCTCTTCAACAAAAAAAAATCAAACCGCTATCGTTCTGATATCCAATACCAGTAATTATCATTATATTATTTACAATGTTAGCCAGAGGAGAAGTATTCAGCAGATGATTAACTAGTTCAACGAAAGTCCAAATGAAATTTCCATTCTCACTATGCGCCGAAAACCGAAGGGAATGGGTGTCAAGAGTTGTGCAGCTACTGTGAATAGTTGGTTGGAAAGGCAAATCGAACGAAACCGCTTCCACTTGAAATTATTCCATTAAAACTAGAAATCGCCATAGAAATACGTCCTGTGAACGAATGAATGAACGTTCACCTTGTTCGTGAAAGATGGCAGAGTTAGAGTTAAACGAAAAACCCGTAGAACTTTTTGATCTATCATGCATCGCCTCGACAGTACGTGATTCCATATGGAGAAGTGTAATGATCCGTAGGTGCTTTGCAGGATCAGGATTAGGTTCGGCCACCTTGTTCAATAAAAATTAAATATCAGCATTATTTGAACCTTATATGGGGCCATGTACATCCGTCTGTGACTTTTCATTTTTCCAAGAGTTTCAGCATCTTTCAAGACGACAACTCCAGCATTCACTAGTTTTATCTGTTATAAGATTAGCTCGAAAGTTCCTGAGAGATCATTTTCTCGTGTTGAAGTCCCCCACAATCTCCTGATTTAAATCCAATCGAAAATTTGCGCTATCATTTGGAGAAAGAGCTGCGAGCCTCAACACCTCTTTCATTTTCATTGGAAGATCTTAAATTGTGCTCGTTGTTTGAAAAAATATTTGATACGAATTTTTTGTAGAATTAAATGTATTTGAATGAACGCTATGCTCAACTTAAAATGCAGTTTAGTAAACTGTTACTTGATTGCTTTTTAATTTAGGATATCCACATTTCTCCACAAATTGGCAAACTTTATGACCGGGTATTGCATAACGATCTCGCTCACGTGAGTTCTCATCGTTTCTTTTTTTTGATAAGGGCACTGTAACCGACTATGAAATTGATTTGTCATGAATCTGTTCTCGAAGTTACATTTTTTCATATTCCTAGCTTACTGCACGTGATTGTTCTCAAAATAGTAGAATTATAAACAACAGCTTCATAATTGCTCATCTAAACTATCAATTTCAACTCATTTTTGTACTCATATCACTCTTGGTAAGCCTTGTGTTCATTGGTGTAAAAATACAACAATTATTGTGCAATCTTTTATTACTATTACCCAATATAGCTGGAAGAAGAATATGATACTTACTGCATTGGAATCATTCGCGAATCCTCCGCAGTTTTCATTGTCAGTGCACGCTGCTCCGCCAGTACCCACAAAGGGTCCACAATGGTCTTCACCAGGAGAAACGCAATGTTCGCAGCGCTAACCATCTTTGCACTGAAGTCTAGGCAGAGCGCAGAGAAGTAGTTCAAATTTTAGAACAGACGAAATCAATTATAATTATCGAGTGCTAGTTAATCACTTTTGCTTCTGTGTTAAAATAGTTTCAACCTTGTCTGCCACAATCACGATCCTGCTTACCAAATCCATGTTTATTCAATTCGTATGCAAACTTGAAGCTTTGTTACTTGATATCATATATAGACAGATATTACTTTGACTTGGACTATTACTCCGCTCGCCAGTCAAGCGATCATAATCCAATAAGTCTTCATACCATACGTGAATGACTAATCAAAGAAATTCACTTACAACACTTCGTGTGAATCACTCGCGTTCAGTATTCTTAATGTCCGACAGAAATTCTCACGGTTTCAATTTCAATTCAACAGACCAAATAGCTCGCTTCAACAGGTAAGTGAGTTAATCTGTCGCAACATTTATTTATTAAAAAAAAACTTATCCTTGAATCTGTTATGCAGAAATAATACTGCTACTCGCTACTCATTTCGAATAACGCTTCAGCTTCAAGTATATAGAGCAAGGAGGTTGAATAGGTGGAGGCGGCATCACCATCTTTTGCCAGTCAAGAGAGTGAAGCCACACCTGTCGTCCCAAAGCTCCGCCCACTCGGCATTTGTCTCAGGTTGTGGAGCTAATTTTAGGCAATGGTTAAACTCTTGGTAGTTAAGAAACTTATGTCCCATTTTAATTGCTGTCGTACGAAAGAAAAAGCCCGAATATTTTTAGCATGAAAGGCCACCCAGTTAAGCCATTCAACTAAATTTTAAGACCCTTTACTTTCTCAGGGTCCATAAGAGTAATTTTCAAGACGACGTAAACAAATAAGCTACGATTTACTGTAAAATGATGGTTTGGTTGAACAAAACAAAACACGCTTGTCTCGATCGAACCCGAGGATCACAGCAGTGAACATGACATGTGACCCATTTCTGTCTACACTGAATTAAAAGGTACCTGCAGTACGTGGTGCAATAATGTTAGGAAGAATATCCTTGAAGAAGCCATTAACCTATAAAATGAACTGGCACATGTACGTATACTGGGTGTAAGAGCATGTTCGCTGGGCGAGCAAGGAAAAAGTACCAGCAGTTGTCTGGACTACCATAAAGAAGTATAACACGTTTTCTAAGTTCAAGGAGTGAAATTTGTGTGACGTCGAGCTGGTCGAACTTGGTTTGAACACAAATGTCAAACTTTTACAGAGACAGATATATATTTTTATATTTCACTTTGGGGCACTTCATGCACTTCTGGCGTAGAACCCCTGCATGGTTTTCGATGCACTGATGGACCGGAACCATTATGAAATATACTTGGGGCAACAATGTGCTTTGTATCATTTAAAATTTCATTTTCATCAGGATAAAAATACAACTCACATCACGACAGGTGCTGTAATCGGTTCCATCGTCCTCATGGGGACGAATTAGTCTCACCTGTTCATTCTTCAAATTTGAGCTAAGTTTAAAAATTGCCTAGAATCTAGACTGGTCAGAAATACAGCTGAAATTTTCCAGAATGAAATGACCTGCCTTTTTTATACTCATATTTAACTAATCTCGAATAATAACTTTTGATGCAGAGTACAAAATGCATGTTAAAAAGCAGTAGTTTAAATTGAAGCAAATTCTTCCTCATTTCTCAGCGTAAAGAATTTTACTCAATGCTGCACCTTGCAAATGATTGTTTTCTCCACTTTGTACATAATTCCAGCTTCTGTCTAGGATATTATTCATAATCAATCAACTGCCAATAAAGTCCGTTGATATTTGCGAAATACATAGAATGCATCTCACAGAATGATTATCATTTGTTTAATATTTGACCGATAGCATGTGATTCCACCTGACATTTTCAGTTGGTAATTTTGTATGTTTTACGACCTCGTACTGTAATTGTTGATATTATTTGCCGTTGAATTAACCGAAGAAAAATACCAAATAAACAAATAGTGTTATAATGTTTGAACCCATCGATCAGCTTAAATCAAGTCGAAGAAAATCCAAAGGTTTGTATTAGAAATCTTTACGGAGTAATTCCTTTTTAAGTATAAAAGCGTTGGAATACCTAAAATTTAGTGATAAATACAAGTCCAGAACAAAGCCAAAGTATCGTGTAAAATTATACATTCTACTATAAATACTTGCCAAATTTTCTTTAATTCCATTTACGCTCTAAATGTGTGAGTCCATTCTTCAGAGGGCTAATTTTCTGAGGAATCATTCCAGCAACAGCTTCACTAAAAGTTAAGAGGCATATTTCTGGTACACTACATTTCTTTATTTCTTCGGAAACCTTACGTTTTTTGACACAATGAACTTATCTTATAATTAGTTGAACTAGAAAATTACACTGCAGGAAACAGTACTTCACATAAGTTTTTCATACATTTCCAAATCATAAATTTATCTAATTCTCCGACTACTTATCGTTTTTCGTTATGGTAAGTCGAAAAAATGGCACTGACTTATAAAAAATCATTCAAAATAATATTTGAAAATTGGCAATCAACGCTTTCTTTCCTTATTCTTTGGTAAAAGGCTCAAATGTCCCCACGCGAATGAGCGCGGTAATTCTCCACGCGAATGTTTCCTCTTCCCCAATTCCCCCGTTTCACCTGGAGGAAAGTATCACACAAACCATGATACCTCCCCCAAATTTTACAGTTATAATATCATTTTTAGGAGCGCAGCATTCTTTTTTCTCTTTTCAGTGTTTTTTCCGAAGAGTTCAATTTTGGCTTTAAGCATAACAGAACGTATCTGGCTATCTCAAATACCCTTTAATAAATCTTATTCGATATCAAATGTTTCGCTCTGCAACAGATATGTTTTTTGGCCGACTTTCAGTGTGAGCCTGATGGACGACGGTATTGATTGATGCACGCTACTTCTCTAGGAGATGTGCCTCAACTCTGCAACCTTGAGATTGACTGACAGGGTATTTGCAAACAGATATGCAGTAAGCTGTAAATCTTGTTGGATCGAAGAACGATTTATAAAATGAAATTTTTAGATGTTCCTATAACTCTCATTTACCGCATTGAAAACAAATTTATTTTTCTTCTCCCATTTTAGGATTACACATCATAATGTGATCACATTCATTTTCAAGACCTGGTATAATTCACAACATCCATTTTGTATTTTATCTAGCTCGACAATACTATTGCTAAAAACATTAGATCCTTATTATTTCCTGTCTGATTTCTTTATTGAAATTATTACACAGGAATCCAGAAACACCAATTCAAGGAAAGGAGTGCTCACGATCTTTTGTGTTATAAAACTCACTAAGGCTTGTGATTCTCTGAAATATTTCCCATTGTCTAGCCAGTGAACCACGATGAGATGCATTAGTTGAAATGAATTCAAAATGCAATTTATGTAATGTGAAGAGAATGTATTTTAAATTTTTGCATCGGGACATTTTAGTTTTTTACATTGAATTATGGGAAATACATCAAATGTCAATTTCTTTTTTAATGTTTATTGTCTAGGGCCAAGCCATTGTTATGGTTTCGTTTTACTTTAAACCAAACACGATTCGTCCAATATGAGAACATAAATATTTACTAGTGTGTGTGGAGTACTTCCGAATTTGACTTTCAGTACTCCATGGTGCAAGGGTAGTCTGAGGTCATGTCGTTTTTAGTTCATTACACATTCACATTATTCCTAATTTTTATAATAACTCATACAGTGTAAGATGTTAAACAATGAAATGAAAAGAAAGCAGTCATAGTTGATTCAGCTGCGAAACACAGTGATTAAGAAATCAATAACTTGTTTCTGTTTCGATTTTCGATTTGTCTGTTTCGAAAATCAAATCAAGTTGTGAGTAGCAAAAGTCATGTCTTAACATTTTTCCACAAGGTCTCAAGGCTAATCTTGCTGGGGACATTGATGTCCTAAATAAGGATGTTAAGCTCTGGTTAGATAAATTTTCTGATAGAAGGTCATACATCTTCCAGCAAGACTCAGTACCTTCTCATAGAGTTTCAGAAATTCACGACTTGTTTTGAGAAAATTTGTATGATTATGTGCCTCCAAAAATGCTAGATTTTTATCCTATGAACTATTACGTGTGAGCGCCATTGAGTGGAAGACTAATCGACACTCTCATATCATAATAACATTATTGAAACACCGCCAATGCCCAGGTGATGTCCGACCCGACATCAATTAGGCCAACTTAATTTTCCCTTGTCAACGGTTTCAAACCCGAATAGAAGAAGTCATTAAAGCCAAAAGTGGGTTCATATATAGTATAATCCGACAAAGAAGAATCATGAAAGATATTTGTAAAAATTTGATTTAAATACATAAATATTTGTAAAGTTATTATTGTGAACTTAACATGCTGAAAATATTCTCGAAAAGCTCTTGACTCCTGTAGTTAGGAAGAGAAAGTCACAGTTATGTGAGTAATTTTTGCATTGACCTCAACAATTATACCTGCAAATTGTCCGATGCCCCGAAAAGGAACAAAAACGCACTGTAAAGATCAGTAGTTATTTGATAATCCAATACGGCTCTAGATTCAAGGATGAAGGAAGATATTGATAATTTATTCTTACTGAAAATAATAATTATAGTTTGATGAATTGCTGACGCAAACGTCTGTTCGCAATAATTCAAATATTAAAACACAGGGCCGACAAGCTAACATCATATAATACACACTCTGTGAAAGGACACAATTTATGACTCTTGAGAGCGAAAAAAGTATGGCAAAATGTGTCAGATCCATCATTAGCACAGATTAATAAAAGTGTATGCAAACGTGTGCCTTAAGGGGATTGTTTCACTTTCGGGCGAACTTTTTCCTTATTAGGCAGATTTATCTGAAAATTACACCACATATGTAAAATACAGTTTTGGAGCGTTTTTGCTCGCACACATTCTTCAAATTTTTTCATGAAAGACGAGTTATTTTGAAAAGAAAGATTTTAGGGGGCACTTCTCAAGGCTGCTTTTAAGGGGACGGTTCGGGTTAAGAAAAGTCTGTAAGTTCTTGATGAATTTTTCTGAGATATTTATCATAGGTGTAAAATGTTAGGACTATTTTTTCCCTTGTGTGTTTTTTTCGTACCTATACAGATATATGATTTTGTTTGAAAAAACATGAAAAAGTATGTGTTGCGGAAAATCTTTCTTCTCCTACAATTTTGAACCTACAGAACTGAAAAATTATTTTCTAGATAGCTAATTGTTTTGTATAGAGATCCGGTGCAAAAGTTTTTCGATACTATTATTTATTGAATTTTGAGAACTTTTTCCCTGAAAACCGAATACTTTTTTCGCTTTTTAGAATTATTTTGCTTATGATTTTCAACATGAATTGTAATGAAAAAAACCTTTGCACCGGATCGCTAGATCTCTTCAATCGCTATTGATTGATATGCTTGCCATCCCTGTATCTTCAGAACTGTGGGAGAAGAAGCATTTCAAAAGTCAAAAAGGTAAGTTTTCACGAGAGCCATTTTCCTAAAAAAATTTTTCTTTTCCTAATTTTTGAACTGATTTTTATCAGCAATTCTGTACCTTCTTTTGCACCTTCAAAACTGTGGGGAAGGATCCATATCAAAAGTCAGTAAATGCAAGTTACAGAACAGCGTTTTTTTCAGATAAATTTTTTCTTCATTACAGACTATTTTTTTTAATCAACTCTATTGCTTTGTAGCTCTTTTTGAGCCCTTTGACAGATATATTTGCCATTCCTGTAGCTTCAAAACTCCGGGAGGCGATTATATGTTTACACAGCAAGCTAATTAGCTGATGACTCAGCAGCAAACACTCAATTACACCATCATAATTTATCACTGAGTGGTAGAATGTTTCGTTTGAGTACGAAAGCATTTCAAGCTAGGCCATGAATGAGCTCCCTTTCTATTCCCGTAGAGGAACACTCAAAACTGACTCGTAATAAGGAGGGAAGTGGGAGGTCACCTATCCATTGGCTCACGCCAAGGTCACGCTAGTGTACGTCTTCCACCCCGTCTAAGGGTGCCTGCACACCAAAAGACTGAAAGCGAGAAAGCAAGTGAAAGATGTCAGGCGAGATCTATCACACACCAAAAGACAGCCAGTTTGCCCCTGAATGTCATGGAGAGAGGCCTATAACAGACACAAGCGGTACAAGCATGTGTTTGTAATGTTGAGTTTTATTCCTAATTCATCCCATTGCTTTGAAACATGAAATCTGTCACTGTGCTTTAGATATTTTGGGTTCCAAAGGCACAGTACAGTATAAACTTCGGATATTAGGAGTTCAGTCTATGCTGGAGATATTGAGCAGCACACCTCCCTTGATGACATCTCACCAACTACTGCCAGAGGCTTCCCTCTGCCGCTCTCGAGCGTGAAACCATCTTGAAGTCGCTTTCTCGCTTCAGCCAATCTTCAGTCTTTCTCCCTCGCTCGCTTGCTTGCTAGCGGTGTGTGCATTCCCGTGCGAATCTATGTTAATTAATTTAAGCTCGCTTGCTTTCTCGCTTCGAATCTTTTGGTGTGCAGGCACCCTAAGAGACGAACCAATGGACGTACTTGAGAGCCAATTGTATCGTTGGATGCGCAAGAAAACTCTCTAGAAGATGAATTTATAATCCGAAAACCTACCATTATCCGGAAGTCGACCCGAACCATGTCCTTAAGCCAAACCAATGAATTTTGAAAGTTGTTTTTAGTGTCATCGCACTTAGAAAACAATATTCTACGATTGTTTTTGAGTCAAAAGTCAAATTTGTTTTTAGGGACATTTTAGGAATTCAAAGAATTCAATTTTTTACTGTATAAGATATTACGAAAAAAATTCTAAATTGAAAATGTAGTCCATTACAATTCTGGTAAATCTAATTACGAACAAAATGAGCCCTAAACCATGTCGCTACATCAATAAAAATGAGGCAAAAGTTTCCTAGAAGTATGAAAACTTGTATTTTACAGAAGAGCTAACTGAATGAAAATATCGACCTATAGCATTTAAGTATGTTTTTCAAAAACACAAGTAGGAAATGTTGACGCCGCATTTCATGCAACAGTCAATTTCCAATAGAGTGCGCTCTGAACCAAGTTGCTTAGACACTAAACGTCGGAGATATGCTAAAATGAAATTTACAATTTATTACTTATTGATACAACTATGAAAGTGAAATATTGATCTATCGGCTATGTTTACGGTTTTCAAAATTGTTGTACATAAGCATATCATTACATGAAGCACAACGAAGCCTTTGTGAGCGTATTTGAAGAATTTTTTTTTCCATGGAATGACCGAAACAAGCCCCTTACAGTATTCGTCATATTCTGATGCATAGGTGAAATCAGAATGCAAATTGCGTCACTCAAATGAAAGTTATGATGAAAAGAAAATAATGCTTGTAATGAGCATGTTTATCGCAAACGGACATTTTACAAGTAGTTTTCAAAAGAACGTGTTCTCACGAACTACAAAACTTTTGAAAATTTAAAATCGAAGTTGATGTTAGTTTTGTAAAACAATGTGTCGTTAGAAGGATATCACTCTTAAGCCCTCAAGCATTACATTCTTTGGTATTCTATCCTTTTGGGCAAAATTTGCAATACTTTTTTGCCGTCGAAGGTCTTAAACAATGCCATTGCTGGCCTTTAGTTAATACTTCAGCCTTGAAGAATCGGGAAAAAATCTGCAGAGCTGATTGAGTAATGCTGTTCTATTATAATGCTTGATGTTGTTCCTGACTTCAATATAATTCTCAGCTACATTCAAGAATTAAAAAGCAATGGCGGTGGTTAAACTAAGAACTCTATGGCGAGGAATATGATGGTCGTCGCCGGCACTGTCAGGAAATAAACTGTGCATATCTAACCTTAAATCATCGTCGGATGTATTTATGAAATATTTATTTTGTACATCATGAATAAAGTATAGCATTAATCTTGCCATAGCTCTCATCACCATTCAAGAAGAACGGAAGTAGTGTGCTGTGTTATTTCCATTTGCAGTCGCACGGATAGCTCAATACTATTCTCATGGGTTTGCATTAAGCAAATTTATCTTGTTAGGAAATTACATGCTTCTTCCTCTAATATCTTTCATTTCAAGCTTTACACAATCTCCAAACGTTAGAGCACCGAGTAGCATTTTTGAATAATTCAGTATGTCTTTTCAATGATTAACTCATTTATTGGTGAAGGAAGAAAGAATATTCACCAAACATTAAGTGATTGACTTTATTTAATGACCTAAACAACTATTTATTTATATTAAAATGAGGCATTTCTATCGCGCCTAAATATCAGGCACCGAGTAATATTGATTTTAAATTAGAATGGCGTGTAAAACATGTATGAACCACTGGCACTGGCATATAGCGTTACAAGATGTTCATATTTAGTCACCTATCATTTACAATGGGGCTTAAATGTTTGGAGAAATTTATAAAATAAGTCGAACAGTATTGTTCTTCCTCTCGAATGAAAATCTCAACTCTATCGAACTAAAATGTAGCTATAGGCACTGTTAACATTTATTATTTAAGGTCGGTAGTTTGAGCTAGAAATCATTGCGTTATTGTGAACTAAGGAATGCTAATTCGGACCTTGTATGTTGTAAACGAAACTCCGGCTGCTTGTTTTTGAAAAAGTTAAAATAAGTTGTAGTCAAATGGAAAATTTTCAGCAGGTTTTCCAATATGTTTCATGAAATACATGATGAAATTTTGTCTTGCAATTATCAAACTTGTTCTATAGTGAACAAGCGACCGTGCGAAAAGTTTACAGTTACGTTAACTTGATATTGTAGTAGTTTAATAATAGGTAAAAACGCGCACTTACCATCTGATTTCTTTTAGCTGTGTTCAAGATTTCAGAATTGTCTCATGTAATAATCGCATTTCATACCAATTCCCTTGCATGATAACCCACGGTTTGTTGATTGTTTGACTAGTCATTCAGTCCCGATTTCCACTCTGCAAACTGCGTGCCCTAAATACTGCATTTTAACTACAACTGACAATTTTAAAAATGCAAGTTTTCACGCTTATTGTTCTTCTATCCAAAGCTGTCGTAACACATTTCAAAATCGAAAGAAGAGACACATGCTTCAAAACAGAAAATTCAAAACACAGCTTCATGAAAATTATAACTCTATCTCTGAAATAAAGCCCTCATTTTGATGCAGTGTGAGTACACTATGTTGTATGAACTTTGTTGATCCGTTGGATGACCTGTCAGCACCTACTCTCACCGTGTAGAATATAAATTGTAATCTCTTTAAACGATAGTACACAGATTGTTTCTTGTCCTGTATAGTTTTGATACCTTCTTTCTTTTGTCCGTTTCTATTCTTACCCTTTAAACTGAATTCTTGGACGTGCTCTTATGTTCAAATTTCTATTCCCTTCAATTTCAATTAATGTATACTTTTTGTTACTCATCTCAACACTATACTACTGTAAAGATGGAGGAATCGAAAGAAAAAAAATACACTTTTTTACCTATTCAGTTGAAACTAGTTCTGGCGCAAAAATTACAGCTCTGAGTTAAAGAATTATTTGTCATCGAGAAGCGAAAAAGTTTAGAAAGTATATTTTGGGCAAGAAATAATGCACTATCTTAGAAAAGATAAAATAATACACAGGTTTTTCCAAAGAGTTCAAGGCTTAATGTACATATATCTTTGATATATATGTATAGTACTGATGTACATATACATGTATATATAAACACATACAGTTAGCGACAAAATTATTCGTACACTCCTCGTCTTTCAAAACTTTCTAGAATTACTCAAAAATTTTTTTTGCCTCAGGCATAAGATTTTCACATGGTGTGAAGCACATATTAGTGACAATGAGACGAAATTTGTAGAACAAAATACTAACTTTGAAAGATTTAACAAGCTGAACTTCAGAAACACGATTGAACAAAATCATTCATACAGTGAGTAGAATTACACTTTTTTGAGGTGAATCTACCATTTGAGTACATTTTTAATAATCAATAGCGTGACCTTTCATCTTCATAACATTTAAAAGCCTTTTATTATAGTTTTTGACCAGATTTTCCGTAGTTTCAGATAAAATACTGTTCCATTCTTTAATGGCGATGCGTTTCAATTCCTGAAGATTCTTTGGAGCATTCTTATTAATGTTGACTTTTAATTCGTGCCACAAGTTTTCAATGGGATTGAGATCAGGACTCATCGAAGGCCATGGCAGCAGCACATTTTCTCATTTCTTTGGAGCCAGCTAGTTGTAGCCTTGACCGTGTGCTTTGGCTCATTGTCTTGTTGAAATAGCCATCGCCTTCCAAGTCTCAAACTATTTGTTGATACCTTCAGTTTTTGTCCCAGATAGAAATATAGGCATCAGAGTTCATTTTCCCTTCAATTGCAACCAATTTACACAGACGCCGAACTCGATGGACTCCACTTCACAAACCATGTCATGTTGCTAGCTGCTCGCTTGAACTTCGCAAAGTCAAACTTGGGGAAGGACAGAGGCTTTTGGGAGAGAGTATTATGAAGTGACGAAAACAAAATCGAGCTTTTTGGGCACAATGACGTGAAGAAGGGTTGGCGTAAGAATGACGAAGCTTTCCTGCCGAAGAACACTGTGCCAACAGTTAAACACGGAGGGGGATCACTGATGTTTTGGGGTTGTTTTGATGCATCGGTTACTGGAAAATTGATTGCAATTGAAGGGAAGATGAACTTTGATGGCTATATTTCTATTTTGGACGAAAACCTGAAAGTATCAGCTAATAGTTTGAGACCTGGAAGGCGATGGGGATTTCAACAAGACGATGACCCAAAGCACACGGCCAAGTCTACAACTAGCTGGCTCTGAAGAAATAAGATAAATGTGCTGCCATGGCCTTCGAGGAGTCCTGATCTCAATCCCATTGAAAACTTGTGGTAGGAATTAAAAGTCAACATTAACAAGAGAGCTCCAAAGAATCTCCAGGAACTGAAACGCATCACTATTGAAGAATGGAACAATATTTCATCTGGAACTGCGGAAAAGCTTGTCAAAAACTATAATAAAAGGCTTTTAAATTTTATGAAGATGAAAGGTCACTTTATTGATTATTAAAAATGTACTCTAATGATAGATTCACTTCAAAAAAGTGTAATACTACTCACTGTATGAATTATTTTGTCTTATCGTGTTTCTGAAGTTCGGTTTGTTGAATCTTTCAAAAATAATATTTTGTTCTGTTGAAGTGTCAGTCAGCAAATTTGACTTTTTTTCCTATCCCTAAACATCAGGAAAATTCCACATAAAAATCAACCTCAGAAAATACGGCTTTATCAGTGATCTAAACTCCGATTCAAAACGGAATAAAACCTCAGCCAGACGCTATTTTCTGGTCTTAGAGAAAATTACTTAATCGCCCTCAAGAGGCAAGAGACGTAGAAATACATATCTAAATTACGCTCGACAGAAGTTCGCTGTAGTCAACAACGAGGAAGTCCGCCTCTAATGAAAGTGCTGCTAAGCCGGTGACAAAAGCCGCATCCTTCCCGAGAAAACAGCGCTATCTCAAAAAAACATTAAATTATCCGTTCAAGAACAACCGAACGAAGAGTGAACTATGCACCGATAATCTTGCACATCAGTTCGATGGCCTGAACAAGAATAAGGTTTCCCGTCAGTGGAGAAAAATATCCTCCAACCTCGTCATCGTCAACAATAAAATTTATAAGGGAGTTTGATATATTAAATTCCAGAAAAAATTTGTCATTTGGAAATAAGAAAACTATTAACTCAAATGATGCCGGCAATGTATTTTCTACCCATGATGAAGACACTTTGTATATAACATCACTTTACTGCCCAACATCTGTCAACCTAATGTGCGATTCAGTCAGGAATTAACTTGAGTCAGCGCAACGGCGAAGTAGAGATCGAAGATTTCAAATCACTAAATTCATTATCACAAATAGTGAGCTCTCACCCAAGTTAATTTCCACTCGGTGGGTCTGTAAGCCATTTTAAGAGGTTGTTCAGGAAAAAAGATGAAAATAGTGGTAGAACGGTGTTCAGGCGAAAATACGTAATCAGGTAAGTAGTTAATAGTAAATAGGTAGTTAATAGAAGGGGGATGAAATAAGTCTTCAGGTTATATAACGTTGGCTAGATGAACTCAAGAAGAAACCATTACAGTTTCCTCTAAATCTCAGGAGTTCACCTAATAGAAAATAGGTTTAATATACTTCATAAGAAGCGAGTTAATTGGTTAAGTTCTCCCTTCGTAGAAGCTTACAGGCCATTGGCCATTTAATTAAGTTAGTTAGTTTTAATTCCTAAAGACCTGAACACCAAGATAATATTCAAAAATAAAAATAATGAAAATCACAACACACGCATACAAACTTAAACACAGAAAAACAGAACAGTAAGCGAGGAGAAGTAGCACATAACCTTATGGCTACGTGACTAGGTAGGTGGTAATAACTCGCGCCCTCCAGGTGCTGCTCAGACTGCTGCTGCTCCAGTAAAAAGTGTCAAATGCAGAATCTCCGTATCCTAAAAAATCATCTGCCCACCATACCTCAGCTCAGCTCACGCTCCGCGGCAACAAATGACAGGGCGAAAGCGACGTATGGCTCTGCCCCCAAAGGGAATACGAGGAGCATGTGGGAAGAATTTTCCACAATGTAGATTTAATCTTTGAATGAAATATGGCAACGAAGTCCTTTTTTTTCGCTCGTCCAAACGATTTTCGCAATTTGTTTCATCGAGATAAATGATATATTTGCATCTGCCTATTAATTTGAAGAGATGGTAACATTTTTATTGTTAATGCAGGAATGTATGTGTCGTAATGTACTCATATAAATTGTATCATAAGTATTCACTGAGTACATAAGTACTCAGTGAATCACATTAGTATATGTTTTTAAAATTAAATTTACATATGGTCCAATAGTAATCTCATGTAGTTGCATGTAAATGATTGCAGATATAAATTTGTGATAAAGTGGAATTTCATGCACGTAAATCTCTATATGGGTGTAAAAAAATCCTCAATATTATGATGCTATGTGTATGTGCAACATAAAATTACCTTTTGAGCACAAATATTTTAATGGATGCACACTGCCATCAACATAGAATTTTAAAATAACTTCAATGAGTAGTATAATACGAATTTTCTATAATTGACTTGTATCTTTTACGCAAGTCAAAGATCTAAATGGTGCCCTGTCTCCTGATGCTAGATACTTAGTACATTTTACGACAGCTTGTCTTTAGATTGCAACACCGGAGGAAATTTTATGTATTCCTCGCCGAAAGGAAAAACGATTGTCTTGCTCATCGCACCCAATAAAAACATATCTAACCCCAAAACGCTCAAATTAAAAAGTAATTATATCAGTTAGGGTTGGATTAAACGTAAACTTGACTTGGATTAATTTGAACTTGAGTTGGATAAAATTGAACTTGACTCATATATATATATATATATATATATGTTAGTAAAACTTGTTTTTTACCATTCTCTTGCCAATTTAAAAGTCGTACCACTACCATATCTTAGAGTAAAAAATATAATTAAGTTGTGATTCTCGTTGCATATATCTGAACTTTACTTTTTTTCTTGTGTCCTTGGAATTGAATTAAAGCATACATTTAGGTATTGCTTCTTTGCACAATGCATCCAATTATAATGCTTTTAAAGTGCCAGGAGTGGCAGCCCTTGAAGCACCAGTAGTGGCAGCTCTCGAGGTGCCAGGAGTGGCAGGTCTCGTAGCACCAAGAGCAAGAGGTACAGTACCAGCAGCTGATGGAGAAATAAGGGAATAAATTGGGAACAGTGAAATGGCATCTCAAATTAAATTGAAGCACAAATATAATTTTTTCAGAACCTCTACTTCATGTCATTTAATTCTTACTCATTAGTAGAGAAGGTGGTTTAAGGTTCTACCCTATAACATAATTTCACAGAGCAAGTGGAAGGAAGCATCTAGTATGCAAGGAAAACATTTAAGTACAAACAAAAAAGAAAGCCTACCTCATCATCAGCTCAGGCCCTCACATTCTCTCTCATGAATACTACTTCCAATGAATACAAGTTTTATCCCACTTATTGGGAAATCATCAAATGTAAGTGATCCTTCATAATGTAAAATAGGCAAGGCCTAGTGGTGAATTAAAGTTCTGCTGCACGGTAAGGGTACATAAGGAATTAAACACTGGGGTACAGAGAAGGCTCATCAGAAACTGGAAGAGCTCATCTAATTAAAGGAATACAAAACCTATTTTTGCCAACCAAGACTAACATGTCAACAAAAACACTGCACTAGGTATTTCTCATTCATGAAGCTCCTGAGTTATTTGAGGATTGTAATTCAGATCATATTAATTAACTTTGGTGTTGGTAACAGCATTTTGGAACATTTCAATTATTTTTCTTAATTCAACACTAAATGTACATGGAAAAAGATTGCTAGTAACATTTTGACCCCTGTATTATGAATGAAATAATTTCCAATTCAATGCTGAAGTTAGTTTCCCTACAAAAAAATTTTCTTTTCTATGTTTCATTGAGGGTAATCATGAATTGTGTAGAATCCACTTCCTGGATAAATGCTACACACTTTAAAACATGTGTGAATACCATTCTCAAAAGTATTTGGAAATGTACTACCCTTTCTTTGTGTACACTTAGGCTCCATAAGTGGCAGCCATGCACTATCTAAATAATTGTAAATTGAGCTTATGGGCTTCAATTTTCACATAGGATGAATATTTCTTCAAGTGGCCTTGACTTTTTCAAAAATTTCAATACATCAAACTCAATGTTAACATTCTTTTTTTCCATTTCAATATTCCTCAATTGGATTGAGAAATCATCATTTAAATTGTAAACCTACCTTTGTTAGGAGTGGCAGGCGTTGCAGCACCAGGCATTGTAGCAAGAGGTAGGGCAGGCTTTGCACCAGGGGTGCCAAGGCATGTAGCACCAAGAGCAGGAGGTACAGTGCCAGCAGCTGATGGAGAAATAAGGGAATAAATTGAGAACAGTGATATGGCATCTTGCATGAAATTGAAGCACACTACACAATGAGTGATATTTCCAACAACCTTAATTTTTCCTGAACTTCTACGCCATGGCATCGCCTAGTAATACTTTAGAAGAAAATAAGTCAGTTTAAGGCTCCACCACCATAACATAGTTTCACAGAGAAAGTAAAAGGGAATTAGTAATATATTCCTGTTCTCAACTCAAATTTTCACTAGACTCATTTCATAAGGTGCTCCCAACTGTCCCGACATGGTGTCCCGAATTACCCGTGGTTACCAGACTGGTCACATTTTGTTCAGTAGTGGAAAATGTCTGACAATGTAGAAATGTAATTTGGGGATATGCAACCCTCAGGTATGACAGGTCACAACAACCCACTCTAAAAAAAAATTTCTTTTTTCTAAAAAATGTTTTTCCTTCTACATGACTATCTCAATCTAGTCAGTGTCTCAAACTCCAGGCATGTATAAGAAAATTTTTGATAGCATCTACAATAATTAAATTACAATCCTGATCAAGTCCAGCCAGACAAATCATACCACAATCATCTTGAGCACATCTGGCATAACACACATTCTCTCCATACCGCTCAAACACATTCAAGAAGGTCTCCCTCTCCTTCTCATACTTGCTACGTACAATCCAGGGACAGAGTTTTCAATGGATTTTTTCACTCCCCTATCACAGTGCTGACCTAATCTGCTATTATTCTCATTCCACCTCTACATGTGTCTATTCCAAGGAAGTTTGCTAGATGGAACCGGCATCGCTATCTTTTGCCAGTCAAGCGAGTGAAGCCACTTCTGCCGTCCCAAGCCCCGCCCACTCGGCACCCCAGTTGTGGAGGTGGTGTTGCAGTGGAGGTGTACCACCACCTCCATCATCAGCGACTGAAGACCGCGAGATGAAATGGCGGACTTGCGCTACTCTGTGCTATCCGTATTTTTCCTTATGCATATATTTCAATTGCGTCCTCGCTGAATGATAAAGAAAAACAGCATTTGCATAGAAACATTTATTTAGCAACTGATATCCAGTTATGTAAAGAAATGAATAATTACATACGCTCTACATACCTGATTTTTTCTTCGTGTTCTAAGTTAGCAAAGAACATTTTTACAACCACACAGTAATTCCATTTTTTTGCACACAGCAAGTTTTATAGAATATATGCATTGAATTTACCTACCTGAAAATAAAGTTAATTAATTTGAAATTTGACGGCTAAAGTTTTTCTGTTTATGAATGGTTTCGTTAAATAGTTTGGTAGAGTGATGACATCTTATAGTAATATGTTCAGATGAAACACATTTCATTAAATAAACATGATTATGTAAAGGATCAACTTCGAAACAGTGGTTGTCAAGTGAAGTGAACAGTTTCTTTTCAATACAAATACGAAGTGTAGAAGTGAGCATTTTTTTAAGTTGCAAGTATTACGATTCATGCTCATAGCAAGACCTTGCTCACATTTATTTTCAGCAACTAAACATATGTCAATTACATCATTTGATGGATAGGTAAAGTTCACTTTCTCTTCAAGATCAATGAACTTTAAGGAATCTTTATTGCCAGCATTTCGACAAAGGGCAATTATACATGATTCGCAACGAAGAACATTTTTTTAATTTTCTTACTATGTATAACAACATGTACTATACAACATGTACTATGTACTACATAAGAAACAACATTATAAAAATCCACTGAATTGGAAAAAAATTTGGAACAACTTTCTACATATTTGGTACATGTATCCTCTTTCCATGAATCATTGCATTGAACATCGTCAGACATTATTCTATTCTTAAAACACGAATTGTTAATCACTGTTATAGCGCAAGATGAGATCAATAAAGATGTGTTACTTCTACTAGATGCTGTCAAAATTATTACATCTTCAAAAGACGGGCAGTAACCATTAAGAACATCTTTAATTTTGTTGTGAACAAATAGACGTTTATAGGAACAAGTAAATTTTTTTGCTATCGGGTTGTTATTGCAAACACCTCTGCTTTTAATTTTCCAGAAAATTAATTTTAAATGATCTTGACTTATTTTATACTTAAGTAAAAAACACATGCCCAGTTTTACAATTTTGTGGAGCAAGTTATTAATGTTTTTAATTCGAATTGAAAATCCTTTAAATCCTGTTTTCCTGACTGA
>JACJUY010003076.1:4430-57545 GCA_014220935.1 Platorchestia sp. MABIK | reverse complement strand
ATTGCGGTCTCCTAACTGCACAAGTACGGGTGCATACTTGGGTCAACACGAAACTTTTCCCTACGAGTTATTGGTCCTTCACGACACCAATCCTTATTGTCCCCGTCGGTTTGCGATGAAAGTAACCTTATTACTTAGCCAATATTGAAGCTCACGAGTCCACTGAGGTCGAATGATAAGAAGCTAGTCGCCTTATTAGGAGCCGCTCAACCAGAGGGAGAACTTAAAGGTGCAAACACGATCCTAGTGGAGAGAAAATCACACAGATGGATTTCGAAGCCCAGTAGTTGAGGAGAGAGTTCGAAACAACGAATAAAAAAATGTTATTAAATTTCGTTTCATAAAAGAAGTACTTAATGTAGCGCTAAGAGCTTTAAGTTTGCTTACCCCAAAAAAGGGAATAAATTTACAAATGTGTTACTACGAGACATGTCATGCGCTTGACCTAACATATGGGCTGTATGAGCGCACAATATAAAAAATCAGTTTGAGATTAGATCATGAATTAGTTTAACTTCCCATAACCACGACAGAGGTGTTATAAAGAAAAAAATAATAATGTTTAAAATGGAATATGGGAAAAGGGAAGCTATGTACAAAGTGTGTCCCCACACTCGATGGATAGAAAAAGCATGATCAAAAAAGTTTATGGAACAAAATAGAAGTTGAAGAATAAAGCAATAGCTACTGGACAACAAGGACAGCAGCGAATCGAAACACATGAAGCGAAAGCAATACAAAAAAAATATCAACCGAAGGAAGACTTACCCTACCTCTAGAATGAGACCTTGCATCATACCTCTGGGAGTGCTAATTTTTTAAGATACAATGAGAGATGTTAGAAATGCACACTGCACTTTTTGCATTGAAACATCTCAATTGACGAGCCAAAACAATGTTGAGATGATCATTTTAAAATCCAGTTGAAAAAAAACTCGCCACGAGCTCTTCTCAACAGGTTTGAGCTTTAAATAATTTGATGGTCACTCTCTTCCATTCGAACTTCATCATAACCCTCCAGACTAGTTTTTGCGCTGAATATTTTCAAGCCAAATTCTTTCGTTTCTGGAAACATCAATGCCAGGTAAGTAACGATCCGACAATTACACCACAACCTATGTCTTTTAACCAATTACTTTCTCTGACCCACATTTACGCAGGAAGCCCACTTATGCATTTGACGGACAGTATCAGTGCTACCGTCAGAAGCAATTTCCCCGAAAGGGAGCGTTAGTTTGCTCAAAAATGATGGGCTGGAGAGCTGGAACTGCGCCTCGGCCCTGTGGCTGACGCTGCAATTGACGGCAGAATTAAGTAGCCCATCACGCGCCGGTTGCCGGGTGTTTGGTTCTTGGGTTATCGACGGCAGTTCACACATTGGAGGGTGTGCGGCCTGGACAGTACGCGGCTCGTGTTTGCACACTGCATCTAGGACAGCAGCTCAGTCGTAGAAATGTGCAGACTTTCCAAACGGAGAATGTTCTGCAATTTCATCCGTATGGCAGATTACTTTCATGCTATTCGGCGATCATGTATGAACATGCTATCGCACCACTCTGTGGTTCTGTTTTACCCTCTCCTTACATTAATGGATAAGGCGGACCTCCTGCTCTTGAATCGGTACGATAAAAACTAAACTTACAACTTATCGAACTTGATGTCAATAATTAAAATGCTCTGCGAAAGACAATTCATTGAACTTCCACATTTTCTACTCTCCATTTTTATTACTCTCCATTTTCCATTTTTTAATTGAAATTTAAAATTTGATAGTGTGTACTGTTTATCTCCGGGAAATTTCAACCACAAAAAAAGTCACTTGGAGAGAAAGTAGGAAGGTCCCTTACACCTTCACAACACTCCGAGACAGACCTAAAGAAAAAAAAATAAGAAGTAAAATCAATTTCGTTATCCTTAGCATGAACTATATAGTCCCAATTGTTTTGACTGGAACCACTCAGCCATTCCTTAAAAACCTCAACTTAGAAGCTTGAAAAGGGAATTCTAAATCCCAATCTTAGCTAACAATGACAGACATCATCTCTATTGTTGCCGTACATACGCAAAATAAATAGAGCTTTATTAAACAGGCCTTAGCTCAAATACCCATGGTGATGTGGACCATCTCCATCATCTCCCGTAGAGAATGGTTCGAGGGTTCTTCGATAAAGAGTTTATTAATAATAGAGATTTTAAAGGAAAATGTCTTTTTTTAGTCAAAAAAGGTCTTCTCAATCTCTCAGCTCGGGACCTCATATTTTCGCTCTGGGATCGCAAATTACCCTAAATATTCTAGAGGAGTCTATCCGTAATATAACTTCGTATACTTATGCCTTATTTTGACATCTAAAATAATACTACTGCGTTTCATAATAATTAAGATGAGCAACAGGAGTTAATGAGTATAACATCGGACAAATTCAATTAACTTCTGAGATCTAAGTTGAAAAGAGTTCAAGAATTTAACCTTTGTTAACGAATGTGCATTTTTACCAGAGTAGTATTGAGTAAAAGTTCTGCATTAGCAGCCTATTATGAAAATGCGTGAAATACTTGAATTCTTGCATCACGGGCAAAAGACCCGATGGATGTATCGTAGATACGAGCTGATCTGTTCACAAAAATGCGTTTAGAAAGACACACTATGGGATAAAGCTGGGTAAGTTTAAATTATTAGTTAATTTAAACCTCTCTATCCTCAACGAATGTGATCCAAAGAGAGGACGAAGGAAGGCACCATTTAGTATGGAGTTAAGGGAACGTGGAATCTATTCAGAAAGGGCTTAGAAACAGTAAGTTGAGAAAGAAGTTCATGAAACAAGATCAAAGTTGAAGAAGAAAGTAGTAGGTGCTGAAAAACAGGACAGCAGTGAACCGAAAAAAAAGGCCCTTAACATGACAAAAACATTTAATTTCAACAAAAGGATGGTCTACCTAACTCTCAGCTCGGGCCCTCACATTTTCCCCCTGAGAGTGCTAATTCCCATAGGTACAATAGTTGTCTCTCCATGAGGGGTTGGAGCTAAGTAAACTCCATGATGTGCGTGTAAACAGGGCTCTTATGTCGTAGTAGATCATCCACAGATCCATATTTAGTCATTGAAGTGTCGTCATTCGAAGACATAAAAACATGCCAGTTTAGTGTTCATCATTATTTTGAAGTTGAGGTTTTTAAGATACAGTCGAAAAGATCCAGTTTAGGCTGTTTGGACCTGTCCATAATAGGAAAAGCGAACCTGATCATATTTTCATTGTAGGCTTTTTGGGTTGTGTGATTTAACATAAGACTCTTTTTACAGTGCTAGTAAAATTTTAATTTAATGAAAAAAATTGACTGGTCAAAAATTACTGATACGTCACTGATCGAAACCTCCAAAGTGCGTTCCTCCCGAGAATTACAGCACCTGAAAAGAAAAACACAATTACAAAAACAGCCCACTTCATTGAAAGCTAACAATGTCAATCAAAGCTATAACTATTCTATTCACTGCACATTGCAAAGACCGTATTAATTTGCTTCGTTTTAAATGTCATAAATTTTCTTTACTCTGGGGCAGACAAACCAATGTGAGTTTTTATGGAGTTACTCCGAGTTTCTAACGAGCATGAAATTGCTTCGTAACAAACAGCACTATCTCGGTAGGAGAAACAAAATATTTAAAACACAAATTATGTAGTAAGATAATCAGAATATAGCATGTCTACCAATCAAGCAAAGTATCTTCGTTCTGCCAAAATCTCTCGCAATATGCACTACAAAGTGTGACACAACGCACATCTTGTCAAACACAGATAGAATGAAAATTCAAAGTAAGGGTTGATAATGGGTTGACCCTATAAAAAGTTCAAATTGCTATCATCCCTGAGTTCCCACAAAAGAAATTCATAAGCAGAGAAAACGCCGTCATTTCATTTCGAGAACCCGAATTATCTTGGTCAGAGAGCAACTCAGTAAAAGCTCCGCAGTAAATTTCCCTCTCATCCCATTAAGCGAGAAAGGAGGAGCACGTTTAAGTAAGACGTCCATACAGCACTCGCACGGCCCTCGACCCTTCCCGCTCTCTGACTCACGAAGAGCAAACAGGCCGCGGAATTCAAGACCTTATCTGAACCGCCGTATCGTGGATACGAGCTGATCTATTCGCAGGAATGCATTTGTGAAAGACACTGCAAGGTTTGGGGCTGGGTAAAATTCGTGATGCGCGGACCGCAATTAAGCGAAGCATCTCTACCACGGATCGTCGTATTGTCAAGGTGCACCAGGACACTAACTTTGCATAAAGTACCAAGATATTTTTCAGTCCGTCAAGCGCCGCGATGAAGATGAAAAAATATCGCAATAGTGAGGCGGAGCCCGATAATATCGCGCCTGAGTCGCCCCATCTAAGACTTGTTCACGGTTATCAGCCCTGCATCTGCGTGCGAAGTTTCGATGCAAAAGTACGCGGGAAGAGGCTCTCTCTCCACGCATGCAGACTCTGTGCCCTTTAGGCTCAAATTGTTTGGCATGAGAACAGAGAGCCTGGACGCCAGCAACAACAGCTCTCTGATCTAAAGATGCACGAGGCACCAAATGAGACATTAGTCTCAAGAGCGCTTTGTTTCAAGTTGTCTTGCCCGGCCACAGGAGAGCTGCAGTCCTTAAAAAATTACCCTTTCGGGCCAAAACCGTGCCAAGCTATGAGAAAATTTCGGGTGAGAAAACTGCCCTAATGCCCTCGTAAATGACCAAGAAAGAAACACATTTTCATGCGAAAATGAAAACGGTTAAACCTAAAACAGGATAAAAAAATTTCTGATGCGTGCATGATGACTTAACTCTTATGAGAATATACCAACACTAAATATGAAGTCAAAAAGTGAAACAAGCGTTGGATGATGCCACTCATCCAGGGCGACATGAAATTACAATAACCTAATGAAAATGAACGAAGAAATATAAGTGACTGCCTGGATTCCATTTGAATAATAGAATCAACATGGCACACGCAAACATAGGAACGGAGATAACGAAAGACAGCGAAGAACATGCGCAGTAGGATAAATATGATGGAAAGCTCATCCTCAAAGCTTAGAGGGATCCGCCCAAACGGGCCAGGGGATCTACAGAGGTTTCGGAGGAGCACCATGCGCTACATGCCTCTAGTACTGGTTTCATCATGAAAATACACATTATTATCAAGATAATTTTTTACACACTTGGGATGAATAAACAACTGACCCATTTCTTAAATTGAGGTCGAAATGTTCTCTAGTCTGAGGGATCGTATATTTTCTTCTTTATTTATAAATGTAATGTGCTTAAGGTTTTTCAATAACATTGCCCATCAAAATCACGAGTTTTTGAAGTTTTTCCGTTTGTATCAATTTTCCACACACAACTTACTCCCATCTGAACGACATGAAAACTTCCTTTTTTGGATCTTAAAGAAACGATAACTTTCATTGTTTTAGTTCGTTTCATGCTATGTTATGTGTAGAAAATAACTTACGACAAATATTCATCAGCGCATAAAAACCAAAAATTCATTTTTCTACAAAAAACATTTAAGGTAGTTGTAGCCGATCTGGAAAAATTGAGTTGGGGCGATTCCTTGCCCAAAAAAATTTGAGCATATTACTTCCACGCCATCATTTGGTTAGAATATCCTCAAAACACTCTTAAATAGTCTCAGTCGATTTCCGAAATTTTTTCGATTTCTGAAACTTTTTCCCCACTTTTGAAAAGGCAATCAGGGATATTTTTTTATTACCTCTGGGCACTCAGTACCTTGGCCAATGCTGTCTTAACTGCAACCAGCTCTGAATTAATTCGTTTCGTTTCTTCCTTTTTCGAAACCATTGTTTGACCTCGATTAGTTATGTTTAACTTTCTGAGCAAATCCAGAACAGAGACTAATGCGTAAATAACGTTTGAAACAACAATTTCATAATTTTTACACTTCTTTGTAATCTCATTAAAATATACCAACACAGAAGAAAATTTAATAGTTAATCTCGAAAACATGAGTTGCCTTTCAAGGGAAATTTGACTGCTAGTGCGTCGTATTGATACTTTCAAGCATCATTCGCACATTCACACTCAAATAAATTTGTAGCACAATACGTGACTCCCAAACCGAAGTCCTCCAAGACAGCCGATTCTGACGAAACAGACCGTCGGCGGTTCTATCTAACATGTTATCGAATCAGCGGACTTACTCGCGACGTAAGTTCCCAGGCAAAATTTTTAGTAATGGACCATGCAACACTTTCAGTAATTCAACAGCCTTTAATTTTAGGCTACTCGGCTCTGAAACATATTTTATGCAACATATTTTTAGGCAACTCTGCAAGCTTTGACATGTTTCACAGTTTGTCTCTCATCAATTTAAGCGTTTAATCCTATCGTAAGGAAATTGATTATATTAATGCTCAGCGAGAATTTCTAATTTAAATTTAACCAGGAATTTACTTCCTTCAAGCTCCAATTTTACGATGCTCCTGTTTGTGTGAAAGTATCCTCTTAACTCATTTATGAGTGTTGTGGAGGCAACCGTGAACGAGTTTGTTGTGTTGTTGTCCATATTTTGCTGCGCATTTTTTCTACCAACTCTATTCTCGAAGAAATCCACTTCTGTCCCCTTCTTTTCCAGTTGACATGATCTCTACTATTTAATTTAAACCCATTCGGATCATCACCTTTTCCCATGTCTTGAAATTAAAAAAATTATAAAAAAAACAATGAAATTTTTAAGAAAATAATTCCAGATGTGGGCTTGCTTTATGAGATTTATACATTCAAATAGGCTACTAAGCACCACTGGTTTCGTTTAATTTCACTGCAACATTAGCAATCTAGAATAAATGCAACCTTAGGTGATGTTAAATTAAATACTCTAACTAAAGGTATAGAAGTGGTACTTTCTGAGAGCACCATCTGAAACGACCACTGTTGCTAGATGGTAAATTATTAACATCTTCCTTAACGTCCGACGTTCGAGTTAAATGTTTTGGAACTGCATATTTTAAAGGAAGAGCTCTCGTTCACGATCTAAAGTATCAACATTTCGTAGAGTGTCCATACACCGATCATCGTATTCTAAATTGAGAAAAGTTCGTGACTAGATACATATTGAACATCTCTCGGAAAGAATCTATCAGAAATATTCAATTATGTTCATCTTTGTCGACAGAATCAAAACAGACTGAGTAAAATATCCAAGTTCTGTAGTATACAGCACTTGGATATTTTGCACTTCAGAAGTACAGTACATCTTGAAGATGAAAAATATTAAAATATAAAACTCCCGCCTAAGATTAGCGCTCCCAGATATTAAATAAAAAAAAGAACAATCACACAACCTTTCAAATTAAGAGTCATGAGCACCAGCGAAACAATTTATTCACAAGCCTTTGGTTCTAAGAGGCACTGCCTAAACTGATAAACGAATGATAGGAACTAGAATAATTATAACGAAGTGTTTTCGGCGAGATTTAAATCACGTCTTCGTGCCGGAAAAACAGAGTACGAGAGTGATAACCAACAGCGCCTTCACTTCGCAAGTTCGGAGATGGCCAAAATGGATGCGGCACGAGGGCCGTAGATCAGCAATGCACACGACGACACTTGAGACCCGCCCTCTATTGGTCACACGAACGACTTTAGCGCCACACGTCATTTTCGTGGTTCCAGACGATGACAAGTCCCTAATGAAACTTTAATGAAGTATCGCCGTCGGGTGAGCGCCTAAAATTCGACGGAATGGGGTGTGAAGATAGAAACCATTCATTTTTTCTAGTAGTTATATCAAACACAATGTTTGATATAATGTTTGATCAAGCGCAATGTTTTGACGCAATGTCAAAATTTAAATATGGGGGCTATCCGCGTATGTGTCGAACAGCGGAATTTATAACTTCACTAATTTTTAATGTCAAAATACAGACGATAGCCTCAGGTTGGCTAGGTACTGTGAGTTAGGTTTAGGTTCCTTCAGATTAAAAAATAATTAATACAACCCATTAATTATAAAGCAACCATATAGATTATAATTGCTTTCAAAATTATTATCCTGGTTCGACTACCATCAAAATTTCATGAGTAATCCAGATATTATTTGCCTTCTGCATGTTTGGCTTTTTTCGAGAAAAATCCTCCAACATGGGTTAGTTTGCGTGAAAAAAAGTCGAATTTGTGAGTATTGGCCCGACAAATACAAATCTGGGAGCTCTTGCCCAGGCTATTGGTAAATGTTGTTGCCAGAGCATCAGGCCGAGGGTAACCCTTGCTTCTACCATTTATATGACGCTTCCCATGCAGCAAACAAGACAGTTTATTTGAGAAGAAATGTTGCTTAAAATTTACAAAATTTTTCGCATTCAAATTTCTTATTGAATTACTCGCAAAACCTTATTTGATGAGACGCGAAAATTTTGTTTTACTTCTTTCAATCATGCTAAGCCTTTTGTTTATTTTATATGCTTTAAAGAAAACTTTAATGCACAAATACATAGAAATGAAGAACTTGATTTATTCAATTATTTACACGTAAATCAACTGTCTTAGAATGAAGTTATTCCTGGATAAAAATCGTGACATTGGTGTATGAGACTAGAGTTACGATGAACAAAAGTAATCACAAATTTGGATTAGATTAGATTATAGGTTAGTTTAAGCCTCCCTAACCGCTACAAAAAAGAGAGTTTCGAAGAGAGGAAAGAGGAAGGCACCATTAGTATGGATATTAGGGAATGCGGAATCTATGCAGAAGGGGCATAGAAACAGTAAGTTGAGAAATAAGTTCATGAAACAAAAGATAAAAGTTGAAGGAGAAAGTAGTAGGTGCTGAAAAACAAAACAGCAGTGAACCGAAAAAGGCGGTCCTTAACATAGCAAAAAATTTTTATTTTAACAAAAAAAAAAGACCTACCTAACTCTCAGCTCGGGTCCTCATACATTTTCCCTTTGGGAGCGCTAATTCCCATACACACAATAGTTGTCTCCCTCTGAGGGGTCATAAATTTGGAATATAATCGCTGCTTTTAAAATATTAAAATAAAAAAATGTACATAAATGCCTACTTCTATCAGAGCTTGAACCATGTTAGATCAAATCATAATTTTTTCCAATATTTAAAAAACTGAGGAATACACAGGGCATGCTTCTAATTATAGTCTTCCTCTGAGACTTTTATTCAAATTAAATTTAGTATCCCGAACTTTGACATGACTATTCACCAGATGCGCTTGTTTTCTTCAAACCAAAGTGCAGTCAATAGCTGTCTCCTACCGCTGCTTAATAATACCAGAACAGTCAATCAATTTTTCAATTAGATACGATTCCTTTCTTACGGCATGTTTTCTTCATACCGAAATGAAGACAACGGTGATTGCAATTGCAGCTAATTAATCACACCAGTACAGACAACGTGATTACAATTTTCCCATCAGGGCCGACGCCTTTCTAGAATCTTATTTTATGCATACCAAATTGTATAGCCAATAGTGATGTCAATTGCAGCTGCTTAACTCATACCAGTGCGACCAATGAGGTTACAATTTCTAATTATGGCCGATGTCTCTAGCGGTCCCTGACGCTGGTTATTTACCTCGATTTGGCTCATAGCCTCCGACGTGCGAGCGAGACCGACCTACAGACAACCGAGGCTGCCTTACCGCCGTGGACGCAGCGAAGCGTCGACATGCCTTACTTAACGCTTGCCCAATGCAAACAAACAGCTTCAAGCGCACTCTCTTCCTTCAAATTGGTCGCAGTGAATGTCATTAAGACGACCACCCACGCACTCCACTCGAGTCCTGCTATGTTGGATGCGCAGTACTTTCTGCACGCCGCCAGCGGCCGCAAAGGTACGCGCGCAAGTTTCTTATTACTTTTTTCAAAAATATAGATTCCATTCACTGAACTTAGTCATTTCAAACTAGTAATAACCAACGTAGTTTATTGTGATGATGTCGGACATCATCAATTTGCTTTATTCCAGTTAGTTTCATTCCTTCCCTCACTTTCTCTGTACTTTTAATCATTGATCATGTCACTGACGACACATAATCTCTCAATCCCAAACTTCCCTCTCGCTTTCATTCCTTACTCACTACGCAAACTCCACAGCCTCAATTTTGCCTCGCTCGCTTATACACGCCCTCTACATCCACTTCATCCTCTAACCACAGCTCTCACCCGACGCACTTCATCACGCAAGTCTGGCGGCTGCACAATGTCCGCAGTGCCTACATTTCTACACAGGCTTCAGTAGCTGAATAAACATGGACAGAGGCGCAATTAGCTGTGACACCCCCCAGCAGCGGCATCGCTGTAGCTCATTACAGCTCTGAGTTGCATTGGGTGGACTGTAATAAAATGTCGTGTTGGGTACCTTGTTTAGTTCACTGAACGTAGTAACTAAGTCTACTTTGCGTGTTCTAGGTCCAAGATACTGGGCAAAACAGATGATGAAAGTGATTTAAAGTGTCAAAGTGTATTTTCGGTTAGTCATTGATGATGATGATGACTAGACATCGTAAACAATTTTCACTCGTGAAATATATAAGAAAGAGTGGCTGTCATGAACAGCTTGCGCAAATCGTATCAAATTTTTGTTGTAAATTTAAATGCCCCACAAGAACTATAATCGTGGAATAATTGAAAAAATACATATTAGCATCGCAGCAACGTGAAGCTTGAGTATATACACATGTGCTTGAAGTCTACAGCTATGAATGATTATCTTTAAAATCATGTATTTGACAACAAAGTTGGCTCGAAAAAACGAAAGATCCCAGTCATAAAATGTCTCAGAGCACAATGAATACCTTGGTAGAACACTAAGGTCCGAGTAACCGTTTACAAAATCAACTTGGTGAGAAATTAAACGTGGGAAATCCCTGGATGGATACTACATGAGTATAACGTATAAAAATTTCAATAACGCACAAAAACAATCAAAGCAACACTGATTGCAGTCCTATCAAATGGATGCCCCACATTAGTCGTAAACAGTTTAATTTTCAAATAAAACTGATAAAACATTTACAAAACTTTTCTACCTGACCTAGTTTACGAAAAATATGCTACAGAGCGATAATCTATTCACACATGAATCTGAAATTCAACGTAAATTAAAACTGAAAGAGCTTGGATAGCACACGGCCCAAACGCATCTCTACACTGTGGTCATGGGCCAAGAAAGCTCGTCATACGCGACACCTCAGGCGGCTCATTCATATTGAGTGCTTCTTTATGGGCCATCACCATAAGCTTGATCGTAAAATTTTATGCTCGGCAATTGGACATGTAACAAATGTTGCTTTGCTGAGTGTCTTCATCTGACAATTAGTTAACAAAACATCGACGCGAATAAAGACGATTTGCATCCACACTTAAACAAACAAAGTGATCTCATTAAAGCTTCGTAAATCTCAGTAGCCAGTCGCTACAAGAACGGCAGCCCTTCGTTATGGTGTCAAGACTTGCCGACTGTGTGTACAGACTAAGAACAGCACCGAGATAGAATTATTTTCAGGCATTGGCGGCATTTCGTGCAACGAACCTGAATATCAAAGATACGATGTGAGATGCCTATTGAATAGAAGTGTGAACTGTTGCAGAAATGAAAGCATACTTCTGATCAGATTTGTTTTCTTTCACATGGCTATCATAGTAACGCAACAAACTCAAACTTGAGTAAAAAACCGAAAGCAGCGCTTGAAAAAGTTGATAGTAGTCTCGTAATTTTCTAAATTGACTAATTCATGAAAATGAGTAAGAAAAACATTGAATTGTTCAAAATTATTGAATGAAAACAGAAACAATGATAACTGAAGTAAGACTATAAACTTTTTTGCCAGTGATAAGATATATCTTACTTATAGTGTTGAATAAATGAATTGAGTAACGGTAAATAAAATGTTAAACAAAGAATGCATGAAGCTACTTTAAAATGTTTTTGCTGCACAAAAGTTTATTTCAAGATTTGAATGTTAACAAATCTCCTTAGAAATGAAAATTAAAATTAATTAAAATTTACAATTTTGAAATCAAGCGAAAATTTTAAGACGTATACTTGAAGTAGAATTTAGTTTTGAAACATCAGCTTTTTAACAATTTTTCATTTTAATTTCAGAAAAATTCGCAGTACTTTTTACTCGATAATCCTAAATAATTTGATCCTAGACTTGACACACAAAAAAATTTTGTTCTAAATCCTTCCCCACGAAAAATAGAAAAACACCAATGCGTCTCTCTTCACGCAACATAATTCTACATAACTAAATTAGGCCGCAATGGGAACTCCTCGCACCCACTTCGCATTCCAACGACACTCCCAAGCGCGCGGATAATGAGTTCAGATTTTAACGCTCGGCTATTTGCGCTTTAATTTAGACGTATCTGTTTAAATACCTTGCTAACGAACGTTCTGCTCTAAAACTAGAGACGCTCGAGGTTATTTAAACGCGTCACACACGAGTAATTTTGAACTTAAGCGACATTGTGTAAAAAGTGTGCAATTTACGGTAAATAAAGGGAGAGAAACGAAAATTGCGTTGCTCATCAAAGTTATGGGTTTCATTTGAATTTCTTTCACATTATAATCCATCGAGCATATGGAGCAAATATTTTGTTTCAGGAAAAAATTCCTTCGATCATTCCAATTTGCTAATAAGTGTTGAAAAATACTGTGAGAACCTGCTCATTCCTGTACATAAATTCACTTCATCGCGGCCATGAACATCACACGGTGAGAATCGTGGGAAATGAATCGTACGCCAAATGAATCATCGAAACGCAGCGCAGATGAAGCCCGTGCTCATAAAACCTGCAGTTTTTCGGAAAAGAAAGCCTGGAAAACGCATTGTTGTACACCCAGATGAGAGTGTGCGAAGTATGGAATTACATACTCTCGCGTCCATTCAAATCATGGGCCCCAATCGAAGAGGAAGAGCTGGAAAAGCTGGGATAACAGTACCACATTTAGCAGGATACCGTTGCCTGTGGCCTGTGTTTTTGAAGGTGGTTTTCACACAATGACGGGATGCAGAGAGCACCGATGGGTTTACAAATTACGATGAACCCATAAGGCCTCGATAGAAAGCTTGTGTGGTCCTACAGCGACGCGAGCAAGCCGCGCTAGCCTAATGCTCCTAATAATTGCCTTCCCTTATAAAGTCCCGATCGTTTTCTCTTGCCAATGTCTAGCAACAAACAAGTGAAACTTAGCGCAGCTCATGAAACTCCAATCGTAGGAATCGTCAATAGCACATTAATCTTCATATTCGAGAAGCTTCGTAATACCTGGAATCAAAAAAGATTTCACAGTCGAATAAGTCTTCCGGAAAACATCGGAAACGTTCCATGCAGGATACGACAACTGGGAAAATACTATCCCGGGTTGTCTGTTGATCAAGAAGAGGAATTTACTTTGTTTTGCTCATTTAAATTCACGGATGAGCTAGAGTTTGAAAGACAAAACGTATCAAGAATATGAATCGACGCAAAATTGCAACCTATATCTGAGACAACTGATCCCTCTTAATTCAAGATCTCAAATGTTCTGCAGAACGATAACAAATGAAGCGAAAAATTTAAACGTCTGAAGTAAATATAAAAACTTTGAAATTGCAAAGACTCTATATGAGCCCCTGAGACGATGATGCATAAAATTTATTCCCTATAAAAACGAAAAAGCTTCAGAATCCCACAGCTTTAGATTGAAGATTAGAAGTTAGTTGAAGCCTACCAAACCATAAAAAATGTGTTCCCTAGAGAGAAAAGTGCTTTTTAAGCATGGAAATAAGGAAACTGGAAATCTATGCACACGGCGTGTCCCCATTCCTGTGTACAGAACCAGCAAGATTGACAGGAGTTTATGATACAAGAAAAATGTCGAGAGAAAAAGTAATAGGGGCTTAAAAACCATTAGTGCACCGAAAAAAGTTGATCTGTTGTAAACAAACAAAAAAATTTTCTACTTAAACTGAAGGAAGTCATACTTGGCTGTGATCTCGCGGTAGAGCTAATTCTAACAATACAGATTAGGTTAGATGCTACTTAAATTTAAGCCTCCCTAACCTCAACAAAAGCGTTCCAAAGAAAGGAAGGACGAAGCCACCATTAAGTATGGAGAATTAAGGGAACGCAGAATCTATGAACAAGGTGCATTGAAACAGTAAGATGAGAAAGAATTTCATGAAATAAAATAAAAGTTGAAGAAGAAAGAAGTAGTGCTGAAAAACAGGACATCAGTGGACCGAAAAAAGATGGTTCTTAACAAAATGGAACACGTTTTATTTCAATAAAAGAAAGCCTACCTAACTCTTAGCTTGCCACCTAACATTTTCTCCCTCGGAGTGCTAATTCCTATAGATACAAGATATCTATAGGACTAGAGGCAGTTTCAATGAGCGGAAATAATCTCAGTTAAATTGCTCTCAGTCGCCATGTGTAAATTAAACTTAAACCAAACTTTGATTCAACTTCACTTAGTGCTTGCGTGACAATACGTGCAGATCCCATTTACAAATATTGAATACTACAACTCAAATTAATCGTAAATGATATATTTTCCTTAAAAAATCGATCACCGAGTCTCGACCAATGTATGGTTGACGCTCCCAGTGGAGGTCAAACTAAAGGCAGACCAGAATAAACATTGTCAGTTTTATAGAAAAGAAAACAACGGTGGAGCACGTGAATTATTTCAAAGATGATGAAGCCTGCATGGCGATGAGGCGCCCGATATCGAGCCTGATGATGAAATATTGGAGTCGTAGGCTGCCCTGTTCTCCTATGTTTCGGATCATGGGCAAGATAAAGGAGGACCTCCACCTGTATTCAGAGCAGCCGCTTAAGAAAATAACTAATAACCATGATAAAATCGAAATTAGAATCTATAAACACGAACACGATTGCAAAAAACGTGCACTTAATTCACATTGACGTCATGGTCCACATCTGAAATACACAAACACATCATACTTGACATTAGCAGGGCAGCAAAATCTTCTCTCCATCCTGTATCACAAATCCAAATCGAACCACGAAGGTCAGGTTTGAAAGCTTGGTACATTGTTCATGCTAAATATTTCATCATGCTATGCGCGCATCGACTTTATTCTAGGTAATATTTGGGTTTAAAACATAGTTCCTGTCACGAATCTTGAAATCTACGTTAGGAATAGTTTAGTGAGTGGAATCAGGCGTGTCCTCGTCCAAAATAGAGGGACTGAAAATAAAGTTAGCTCCAAATTTCCACCATGTCGACCACATAGTCTTAGACACAAAATTTTTCCACCTAGCCATTATCCTTTCAAAATTACTCCTTCTTATCACACAAGCTAAGCTCATACGTTAATGGAAGTGGAGACTGTCAAAAGCGTCTTTCATCAATATTTGACTGTATTAAATCATACTTTTTTAATACCTTAATTCAAATGCATTTTCAAACTTAGAATAACCTTCCCAAAGAAATACACATCCATTTTTCTCTCAATCTTTCGTTCAACCACTGACCTGGGTACTTTGACACTCATGTCTGTTTACTAACTAAGGATCTTTATGCCAAAATATTTTAAAAATCAATGGTGCTTGTTCTTTAGAATTCATCATAAATAAACTATTTTCATTATTTTTTTTTCTTTAATTCGCATGTTAATGACGAATTTGAACACAACAAATAAGTCACCTACATTGCAGAAGAGAAATAAATGTTCGCGTTTTCACATGCGAAAGCAGAACAAGTATCCCTCACGTACTTCAGATTAGATTGTAAGTTAGTTTGAGCTTCTCTAACCACAAAAAGGTGTTCCAAGAGAGGAAGGATAAAGACACTAGAGTTGGGAATTAAGGGAACAGGGAATCTGTGCACACCCTGAGCATAGAAACAACAAGAATGAACGAAGATTATGAAACTAGATATAAGTTGAAAAAAAGTAATGGGTGCTGAAAATGGTAAGCAATGAACCGTAAAAGACGCAAAAAAACGAAGGCCTATGTTACCGTCAGCCCGGGGTCTCACTTCTGCCTCCTGGAAGCGTTAATTCACCATCCTAAAAGCTTGAAGAAAACCTGCGATCGGCACGACGTAAAATAAATTTTTAATATTGAGGATAAAAGAACTTGCGTGTTCAATGCTGCGAGCATTAGTCGGCACTCGCCCCGTTTCAGAGTGGCCGCGTCAGACAGAAAATCAGAGTTTTGGCGGCATCAGACTAGTGCTGCCACTGATGTTTTGATTTCTACTTCGAAAATCGAATGCTCGCTCCTGAACCTCCTCGAGTAACAAAGCGAACTCACGTTTTTCAATAAGGAATGAAATAAAAAATCTTTATTCGGCCGGCGAAAATGAGTTGCCAGCTGAAGTAGGAGATGGTTTGTTTCTTCATGGACATTATTATACAAGAAAGTTTTAGCCTCCCTTAACCACGGCAAAGATGTTCCAAGCGAGGAAGGAGGAAGGCACCATTTAGTATGGAATTGGGGGAAGGTGGAATCTATGCACAAGGTGCACAGAAACAGTAAGCCAAGAAAGAAGTTCATGAAACAAGAAAAAAGTTGAGGAAGAAAGTAGTAGGTGCTGAAAAACAGGACAGCAGTGAACCGAAAAAAGATGGTCCGTAACAAAACAAAACCTATTCTATTTCAACAAAAAGGAAGCCTACCTAACGTTTAGCTCGGGCCCTCACATAGTCCCCCTGGGAGTGCTAATTCCAATAGATACAATAGTTGAATCCCCCTGGGTTCTTCATGGACATTATGAGGTTGTGCTGTATATTGCAGCTATTCATTAGGCGTTTACATTTTTGAAATCTTATGGCTTTACTCAGCCGGGAAACAATTTATGGATTGTTAAATTTGAACCTGAGTATTTTATCGTTTCCAACATTGTAGGTTTAGATCATATCAGCAAATAATGAAAAGAAGTAACCCTTTACATATTTTATAGGACTGTAGTAATACATTGGATGGATTTTACATTTACGAATATTGTACGAGTTGCTGCTGCATCCATTTAAGGAATTCAGTTTACTTACGAAATCCAGTTCGTCTGGTTTAGTTTTAACTAGAATTCACTATAAAACTATTCAAAATTCAAAGAAAAAATATATAAGCGATAAAATATAAACATTGTTTTTGGCGTATGCACACAAAAAGCTTCAAGCTGTGAGAAAAACATAGAATATGATTTAACTCGGTGAGGTTGATTACTGACGATCAAATCCTGAAATTGAATTTGATACAAAGAGTCATCAGGCCCACACGTCCGACCAGCCTTCTCGATGATGTATAAAACATTAACATCAACCAATTGGAAGTTTTTGCAGCTTATTAAAAAAATACATGTGCAACACCGCCACAACACAAGCCATTTCCGATCTACGTCTTTACAAGAACAGGCGCCAACAAAATATCGTTTGAAATTAATTAGCCATAAATTGGCCTAAAAACAAGAAGGCTCATCAGAGAGGCTTTGTTGACGCAGTTGGAACGTGGGCTCTCGGGCGGAACATCGCGCGGCCGCCGACCGACCGGCCTCCGCCGCCTCATGCCTCGCGTGCGCCTCCGCGTGGCCAGGATACGGAAGCCATCAGCAATGCCTCTTTCAGTTTTTAATCGAATTCACAAAATACGAGATTTTCGTTAATCTTTTCATGTTATGTGTCATTTAATATGTGTTGTTGTGTATATCAATTCGTTAATTTATGTTCTCAAATTACTTGTCAAATGAAAGATAAATATGGGTAGAACACGTGACGAAAGCGAAAAATATATAAAAAAATATAGTTTACAAACTCTGCTCTTGACTATGAATAGTGTGAAAGATCAAATTAAAACTTCAGGACTACTGATGTGAAAATTGAAACGTTTGATGAAAAAAAATGACAGTAATTTCAACTTGGTATAAACCTAACACTCTTACATGCCCCAAATATTTTTGATTTTAAAGAACCTAATTATTTTCCGCACTTCAGAATTTATTCCTCTCCGGTTTGCTTGTTTTAGAAGCCTAATAACCTCTATTTCAAAAAATTTCACATTGTTCACTGCTGGATAGTAAGTTTAATCTTGCATTTTATTCTTTCGACGTACATGCTTGTAATAGACGAATCTTCGCCATCTAAATACCAACAACAACTATTCAAAATCAATAACTTCTTTGTACTCCAGAGTTCATCTTCACTTTTAATAATTTTAACCGCTCTATAAGCAAGAATTTAGAAACACTACAGGATGATATTCTGAACAGAATGGATACAGTTGACAACCCCTGGCGTACAACATTTTTCCTTTACACTCTTATTGGAAAAGCTATTATGTCTCAAACCGTTGTTTTGTTGTGTCGCACTTTTAAACAAATTTTAATCTAAAAATGTGTAAAACATTTTGTAAAACAATCTGAAAACCGCAGACGTAATGATAATCAATTTAGTACTTACATCTAATCCAAAAAAATTGAGTACCATTCAATGTAATGAAAACGAAACAATAGATCAAACTATATTTCATACTTATTGGAGTGTGCAGTTTATTTCAGTGCGAACTCAATAGAGAAATAGAAAATAGTTCGTTGCAACTATCACAATGTTGTTTTGTTCACGTTCCCCATTTCAGGGAATGAATTTCCTGCAAAATGAAATCATTTTTTTGTGTCTTTTCAACATATTCACAGCAGTTTGCATTTCCTATGCCACCTATTTTTAAAAAGAAAAACCTATTGAAACTACCGTCTGTTCTTCCTATCTTTGAACACCAATGAAACTCACGGATGCTCATTCCTAGAGCTCAACAATTTTACCATTATCTTTGGTACCGGGTACTACAAATACCTGTTAATACAAGAAAAACTAGCAAAAACGAAAGAAATACGCCTCAAATATACTTGTGTCATCGAAATTTTCTTGCACACGATCCTAATCGTAAAATTTTACTTCAGAGACATATTTAACAAAATAAGCTTCCTAAAATTAAATTTTAGAATTTCATTTGTCATAAGTATAAAATCGAGTTGCAAAGCATTTTTGTTCATCAAAATCGTGACAGGAGGCAGTTTACCAACCCAGTGACACGAGTGTCTTATTGCTCTTAAAATCTTCGTCCACAACGCCATGGGTCATTCTCACGCGATTAGCTTCTTGAAATGATTGTTATGCTTTTTTCCATCATCTCAATGTAGGTATGCTCTCAGTTAGCTTACAAAGTAATTATAGTACTGAATACATAATGAAATGCTGTTACAGATTTGTCTGTTTTTAGTTATCTTTTTCAGTGCAGTTTTCATTTCGATCAGATCACAATTATTACAGTTGCTGCAGTTGCGAGTCAAGAGCAGATGCCATTATTTCAATCCGACTACTGTTGTATTACAGTTATTAATGCATTCTCAGATCGGTATGGCTCATCTGCCGCATCTTCACCACAATTAAGGCCAATGAAAGAAGAAATTAAATTACATTTTACCAACCGAGTTGGGCAAAAACAATACGAGGGCGAGACCATCATTAAACGAAAGGAGTATAATTCCTGCAAGGAAACAGGAAGAGTCGCTGACTTACGTCCCACTTTCTCTTTCGCCTCCTACATTACCAGCACTATCTCCTGAAAAACAAAACGCCTTGTTTTTCATTTCGAGTTCACTTCATCGTAATTCAACGCTAAGAAAATAACACCAGTTGATTAATTGCTTTAAAGTATAGCATCAACTGACAACCCCGCTAAGTAAAATTGAAGCACGCTTTTGAATAAGCTTTCTATAAGTCAAACGCACATCGAGTGTAAATACTTCACGGAACTTCCGATTCATAGAATTTGCAAAATAAAGTCGTCATTAATAGCAAGACAAAGTCTAGACAAGTCGCACCCTGCAAGTTACAGAGGCACTTGGAGCAAATGAAGACTCGCGCAGTCTATTCATACTTACACAGATGCGGAGAGATTGATACAATGATGGTCTCCCAGCAGACACAAATGGGCTGTGAGCTAAATAGATTGATGGGTTTCTGGGAACAACGAATTAATTAGAGAACCAGAGTGACTCTCATGAAGGAAAATTATCGCATTGGACGTTACCCAACATTCGAGACATCGTCTCGCAAGAACCCAAAATGTAATCCTAGAGCATTTCTGTACCACAAGTTCTTGATATAAATGAATGCATTTTGAACGTCTGCGTAATAATTACTGACACCATAGTTGTGAGTAAAGGTTAACAAAATCCAGAAGCCGCATTCGCGATGATGTATAATAACTGGCGATAAGTGCAGGAAAACCAACGAGCGAGGCAAGAAAACTTGCAAGAGGCGCCAGGAAACTGGCGAGTAGGACCAGAAAACTTGAGGATAGTTCAAGAAAATTGGTGAGCGACACGAGAAAACTGGCAGATGACGCAATAAAAACTGCTCTTATTTTTTTTATTCGCCAGTTTTCGAGCAGACGTAAGATAACTAACGGATGACACAATAAAACTGGCGAGCAGTACGAGAAACCTGGCAGGCGACAAGAAAATACGAATAATAAAAAACTGGCGAGTGGTACAATGTTGGTGTACAACGCACAAGCTTCTCATTACAGTGAGGTGAAGAATATCAAAACACGCAAACGTTGACAAACGAGACCCCTTTTTGAGAGGAAGAACTGAAGAGAGAAATGGGGCTTATAATATGAACCCTCGTACACTCTCGCACAACAAGGGACGTAGGTTCAGCACAGTGGCTACTGAACTCTTGGAGAACACTAAAATTCACCCAAGCATATTGAAGTAAAACCTCTTTGAACGAAATTCAATCACAAGGTCCTGCATTTCGGCAATTTTGTCAAACCCAGTTGAGCTTATAAGGACCTCAGTCCAGCTCATACTGGCGAACATAATTCATGTACTCCTACTTCGTTAGGTAGTTGAATTTTTCAGCACTGATACAACTAAGCCAATTTCAAATGCTTCTCGGCTTCGCTCGCACTACATCTTCCTACCCCAGCCTGTATAAACATAAGCCGCGTAATCAAGCCAATACATTTATTTCGCTCAGTGTCTCATTTCCTGGCAATCACTGTAGCGAAAGATCGTTTTTACCTCAGGGAAAGATGGCTTCTGTGCGCGAGCTGCCCGATAATTGCGATTGAAACGAACAACACACACAGTCTAGAGCGACCTCACTCGGCACTGAACATCAGAATCTAAGCCTGTGCTCGTGTATGTATTATCGAGATCCGCTCTAGCTAGGCGTTCGCATCACTAACTCAGGTACTGCCACACTACCTCGCAAGGTTCCAATGCAGCAATAAGAACCTTGTGACGCTCGCTGCGTGCTGTGTGATTTCAGACTCTAAGTAAATATTTGCATTTCGAACCAGAATTAAACAAGAACTTGACAAAAAATGCGCTGATAGAATATGCAAACAGACATCTACCACACGTAACGCTGAGAAAACCAAGAACATGGCTACCTCACAAACAAAGTGCAAGAAAGCTCAGTAATACTCAAACTATGCAAGATGATATGAATACAGCAAGCCACAGCATTAACCTTAACCTTGATTTTGATCTCAACTTTCAACTTTACGATAATCTCAACGAAATTTTATGACCATCTAAATGAATCAAAACATTCAAACTAATAACCAACCCCAACTTCGCCTTAATCTCACCTCATCTGCCCTTTCTTACCCTTGAAAAGATAAAAACAATATCCGGCACTAAGCCCGGAAGGCCTATTATACTCGTGTGTGATATGAATTTTGGATTAGCATTTTTGGTCATCTGCCACGGTTAGGCCACCAAAGCGTTCACATAACCTTAGGCATGAAAATTTTGCCTCAGCTTATACTCTGAACGTAAGATGAGAAAAATTTTGCCCATCATAATCAGTAAGAAACAACTGAACGTTTGTTGCTAATACTAGACGCGGCACATGAGCACGCACATGTATGCATGTAGCTCTTTGATATATAGGGTAGCTCTTTGATATTTTACCCTAGGGTAAATTTTCTCCCCTTATGACTTCTGAATTATTTTTAAACTATTCTGATGGAATTATGCTTGAAGTTGAGTTATCAAACACTTTGTGCCCCTGAAGTTGGGTGCAAAACTCCCCCAATAGTAAAATTAATAGCTTACTGTGCATTTCATGAGCGCAAATTGATGTTCGTGGATAGCCGCTCCTTGCTCAGCTCCCATATATTCACTTGATAAATTTTCATCTCAATTAGATCTGTACATTTCTCATTGTACAGCAATACGTCTTACTAACGGCCGAAGTATCAATAATTTTTCCGTTACTCCCCTTCTCTAGAAAATCAAGAGCGACATTTGTTTCAAAGCTCGACTGAACAACTACAAATATTTCAAGTCTATACTAATGTTCAAATCTACATGTCTGAAAATAATATTCGATATTTACATGTGAAAACAATGAATCATAGAACTAAAAAAAAGCTCTCGCTAGGAGAAAGACGTCGAATATCGAATATCGTGCAAAATAATATTCGGGGAAACTGTCGCAAACATTTCCGGGAAAACGAGGGACACTAATTTGAAGTAGGTGGTTCACCAGTCGGACGCCACCTCACCACTGCAGCTGCACATTATCGTCTCACCGCGATGAGGTTCATTATGAAATCAATTTGCGTCACAGTCGCTGATGACAGCGGCGTCACGCCAGCGCACAATCCGGGGGCAGATCACACGCCGGCGTAATGAGCAACGCCATCGCGGTCACGGTAACGAACCCCCGCATGATCTGTGTAACGAGGTATCGGATCATCATTATGCGAATATGCGTCGAGAACACGTGTCGCGTGATCCCTGGACGGCGCTTGCATTGGAGACTACACGCATCGTCTGGCATGCGGGGTGTGTAGACTTGGCTGTCCTGTGGAGTGGTTTTCATGTCGCACGTGAACGAATAGAGTCTGCATTGAATCAGTTTGAAGCGTATAAAAACTCACATTACTCACATCAAAAGCAGTCTTGAGCGAAAAACCGCACGACTCATAAGGTTAGCTCTCCTCTTGAGTCTAAAAAATGTAGACAAAAGATTCTAACCGAATGCTCAATGGTCATACTCGAGAAAAATCTCTTACATTGAAGCAATACCGTGCGACCGAAATACACACTAGCTTGTGCCAGTGAACATTTAGGATGAACTCATTCAATGTTCTTCAAAAATGAGGAAATTTTATGTGTCATTTTCATCCGCAACTTTTCTGTCCCAGCAAATTACCTCGTAAGTAGAATACTCGCGCAAAAACCAATGAGATGAGGTCAAAAACTTAAATCAAATACAATCAAAACAACTCAAGGAAGGTGATAACGTAAAATTACCCGCACAAATAATCATGGATCACACAAGCATGAGCCCACTTTCAACAGATAATAATCATCAAGTTTTAAAAAAACAGAACAATCACGGAAAAAACTAATCGCGAAAGGAATATATGAGCAAGGTTTTTCACAACAAAATCAGAAGATAAAGCTGCTATCATTAGCTCCACTTCAGTAAATGTTCAGCAGATCTCAACAATGTCAACAGATCAAGTCTATGAGAGCTGGAGACGCAGCAATGACCGTCGCAACACCTCGATCAGTCTCGAATACTTGTCGTTTGCCGACGAAAATATGAATTATTCATGTCCAAGACATTCCTGAATCTCCGATGCCATTGAGTACAGTAGGCAAAAGCAGTGCGTGCATACATTAGACACCCGACACCTAGCACTGCGCCGCGCAGGCTCCCAAGATGTCATGTCACGTGGGCTAAAGTGACATTTTTCCGTAACTACTCCGGCAACGTGCGATACAATGGGTCTTGTGCACGTTGTACCGACGACTCGAAGAATACAGTATTAGGTTGTTAATTCAGTGCAGAATTTCAACTAGTTTTTCTCTCAGAACTAAACAAGGACAATGGCAAGTTCTCGAAAATTTGAACAAAGGTGTTGAGTCAAATTAATACGTACTAGTACAAGAGGCTGTTGATTATGCGGACGCAAAATTTATTGGACAAAAATCAAGTCAGCAACACAAGCTTGCTCATACACTTACAGACTTTAAATATCCTCAGAACAAAGTGCTAAAAAATGTTAACAAAAGACAGAAAAACATCCTCTCTTTCGACAAAAATTGAACGATTTATGCAACTATAAAATGTCAAAGCGAGACACTTATTTACTCAAAAAAATCAACAAGGTTGAAAAACTGCCCAAAAATATTGAACGTTTTAACATTTTCAAGCTTAGAAGGCGCATGCAACTCGCTATTGTGAGAACTAAGTATAACTCTACCGGGAAAAATTAAACTTGTCAGAACGTGACGAGATCCAGACGGAGTCTCTCAGATCAAAGGGAAAAATGGGCTGAGCACATGGAACGGCGTGTAATCCTTTCTTCGTGAGTCCAGCGAGTTATCACGCACAAATCTCTGAGGAAATGCGCCGCATTTGCCACGAGCTTCAACTTTCTGACGAGGGACTAAGAAAGAAGGATAGGCCGAATAACAGGAGCTTCCGGGCCTTCAACAAACGAGCAGCCGTGACCTCGATTTCTGGTAATTGGCGAAGATTTCAAGCAATAGAGGCAAAAGAAATGACGTAAAATCAGGTATAAGGTTTCAGAGACCGAGGGCCTTTGCTCTAGTCGAACAGATATTCGTGTTTTACAAATTTAAAGAACGTTCATTTTGATTAAAAAAATGATTAATTAAACGCTAACGGCCATTTAGAAGATTCTTAAATTCTGAATAAACAAGAGATGTTTTGAATACTTGAGAAACGCTGTTTACCTCATCGAAACGTGCAATTCTTTACCTTTAAAACAGTTTAGTTCGGTTTTCAGGTTTTTTTGTGGATAAGTTCGGTTTTCAAGTTTTGTGTATAAAACAGTTTTGATCAACATTCATGAAAAATGAACAGCAGACTCCACAAAAGAAGCAAATTTTCTTTCCTGAAGTACAAAACACTAATAAATTAAACCGTGAATCACTAAAGCTTTGTTAAATTATGGAAACGTAGAAAATTTAACGATGGAAGATTGGGTGACGCTAAATATTGTATCCATAAAGAACAGGACGTTAGACAGATTTGTCAGCCAACTTACTCCTTGTTGCAGCATCGCAAATTTAAGGGTTCATAAGGTAGACACAACAAATTAAATTTTCAATAATTTAAAAATTTCACGCGTTTTTGAACACATCGGTACTACGACATGGCGACCCACCTTCAAGTTGCAAAAAAAAAAGGTTTACAAGTTACTGCTACGCCCTGTACACCACCAGTGATCCCATCCGAGCTCTTGGTTTACGTTTCCTAAGCCCGGTCCGTTTCCATCGCGGTCCACAGCTCCGACCTAAATATGTCCACGCAAATCAGCGCTGTGGCCAGCTTTGAAAGACACGCCGCACCAGAAAAGTAAACGACTCTCCTAAGAAGGCGTGGCGATTCTGCCGCTCTCGTTCATCATCCAAATAAGAAGGATAATCCATAGCACGTACCTGGCCATTGGTGTGATCTGACAACTCTCTTACTGCCCAGGAAAATTGCTTCGAGATTAGGGACTCGCTCGGGAGTAGCACTTTCTGTTTCGACGATCGACTTGACATAATTAGCGGCAGGAGTAAACGATGGGATTTATCTTAGTGCTTTACGATGGCGAGTAAACGATAGAGATGTTTGTCTCGGCCAAATAACAGGCAATGAATCAGGGGGCGGAGCTGGGCAGGCAGCAAGCACGAGGATCTCCAGGGCGGGGCGGGTAGTGGGCATAGTAGCACAGCCCTTACAGCTCGTATACAGACCTTTATAGCCGGAATAATATCATGGGAGAAGATCTTTGAAGAATACACAGCCCCTTGAACCGCAATACCATACTTTCCAAGTTCCTTCGGTCTTTGATTTTATCCGCCGCATCTCTTTCACCAGTACGCCAATACCCACATATCAACAATAGAGCCTCTGGAGAGAACGCCTGGGCAATTGAAGTACGAGCAGCTAAGTAGACAGAAGAAAATGCCGTAACACTCGTCGGGTGTTCTATTCGCGCCTCATGTGCCAATAATAAGAGGAGCTCCTCTCTTCAGAATAGACATAAATAAAAAGTAATTTGGTACTCGAACGCCTTTGCTAGAATTGAGCCACTAACACACCAAAAGACTTATGATGGCTTACCTAGCTGGAGGGACGATAATCTTAGACAACGCAGAATATGAATTTAACGTAGGTAAGACGAAGATTGTTTTGCTAAATTTAACCCCGTGCAGGAGACAGGAGAATTGGTAAGAAATTAATTACGGATTCATCCCTGACAAGTATTCATCCCTGACAAGCACCATGGCATCCGTATCACAAAACGTTAGTACGACCATGAGCGTTTTATATAAAAGAACATGAACCGATAGCATTCTACAACTTCACTCGAGGATTTTAAGTGATATCTCTCTTTGATTGATGTAAATATCTAGGACATTTAGAGTATCAATATTTTTAATATAATTTAAGGACTAAAATTTACTCTTAAATTTTACTTTTAAATTTTTTTTTCAATTTTTTTTACTTAATTTTTAAATTACTTAAATAAAATTTTAAGTAGGCTCAGCGATTCGACAGAAAAAAACACAGCTTAGGCCGTAAAATGATACGTCACCTGATCGCCCAAATTAATGCCATTTATCGAAGAAGAAAAAAAGATTTTAAAAATTTCGAGAAAATACTTGAATGAAGGAATGTAGGAGCCATTCACCCGGCATATGCAGGGTGTCCGACCAAAAGTGGAATTCGAAATGAAAAGAATACAATTCAAAAACCATTTGATGTATTTTTATTCCGTTTCGAACATATTTTTCGTCAAACGCTTTTCAACAAATGCTATACGTTTTGATAAATATCTTCAAGAATATTTACTTGTAATTACGCTACTGAAGGCTGTCAGAACCATGTCTCCTCAAGAAAGTCAAACAATGAAATGAACACGTCACAATTTAACTTTGCTTTAAATTTTAGAAAACGTGTAGTAGATCGTTTTATTAAAAGTTTGTGAGAGTGTTTTAAGCTCCAATGCCTTCCACATATCCATTTCTTTCTCACTTTTGAGCTCTTGATCACATCGATCAAACAACTCATTTAATCAATGGTCGATCATTTTTTAGTACATTGAATTCGTTAGAGATTCTTTCTTTCAATTCTTCTGTGTTTTGGGGGGACTAGAATATACTTTCGTATTTCAGGGCCCCCACAGACAATCACACGGTGTTAGATCTGGGAATCTTCAAAGCCGCTCAATTTCGTGATGTTATGCAACTACACGCTTATTAAAAATTTCTCTCAGCCACGTTCTGACAGCTGTCGGCCTATGGGCCGGTGCGCCATCGTGTATCAACCAAACTCAGTTAACTCGATTGGCCTAAGTTAGATTAGATTACATGTTAGTTTCACCCTCCCTTACCGCTACAATAAAAAAAGCGCATCGAAGAGAGAAAGGAGGAAGGCACCATTTAGTATGGAGATAAAGGAATGCGGAATTTAAGAAGGCCTACCTAACTCTCAGCTCGGGCCCTCTTATTCCCCTGGGAGTGCTAATTCCCATAGATACAATAGTTGTATCCCCCTAAAGGGAGATTGACCTAAGTATTCTCGATCTCTGATATTGCATGCGTGTTAATAAGGTTCACGTACCCAGCATCATTGAAATTATTGACATAAAACACTGGTCCAATTAGAAGCTCATTTTCGCAAATTCCGGCACAAACGGCCACATTCTGCTGACAAGTACATACGGTATGTTGGTACCCCAAAGTGAAATGCAGTAGTGTTGGTAATAGGAGGGGGTGAATAAGTTGTTAAAACTTAAACTGTAGTCAAATTGTGGCGTGTACATTAATTATGTTGTTGACTTCTGACAGCCCTCAGTAAAGTAATAACGGGTAAATATTTTTCAAGAAATTTCATCAAAACGTATAGCATTTGTTGAAAAGAGTTCAACCAAAAAAACGGGGGAAAACAGAATAAAAATGCAGCGAATAGTTCTTAAATTAGGTTATTTTTATTTCAAATTCCATTTTCGTGGGACACCCTGCATAATAATTTCACCAATGGAAGAAGAATCAAATAATTTCTTTTGGCACCACCACCCAGGCTACTAAGCGAGGAAGATCATGCTTAGTTATCACTCTCAAAGTCCAGCTGCCTTTCATACCAGTATAAGACTTTAAAAGCCCATCGTTTTCTTATTTTAGCACGCAAATTTTCAAAACTTGGAACGTTTCAAAATTGAGCTCTCGTAAAATTTTAAAACTAGGAATATTAATCGGGCTCTATTTATCACTACCAACCAAGATGATATTTAAGTGTTCTTCATCGTCTAGCTTAGAGTTCTAAGCCCATTTAAAAGTTTTGCTTGTGCTTAAAACGATATGAGATGCCCGACCTGAAGCTATCGACTAACTTCATCGCGCTCCAACCATCATCAACAACTTCAATTGCTTCTCAGAGGAAAATTAAACGGAAAACGTTCAAAAGGTGAATGTTGACCACTCATAAAAAAAATTCTATAACTACGATAACCTTAATTCCTTAAGAAAGTTCATATCCCCTTTATAATATACTGAAGAATATTTAGTAAAATATTTCTCCAAAGATCAAGTGTGACAAATCCAAATCTAGAATGACCTCTTGACTTCTATATTTCGACTACTTGGTTTATTCCTCACGATCAGCCCCTCTTGCTTATTGCGACTGCACTGATCTCACACGCACGACTGACTAATTACTGCAATAAAATGCGCGCTTCGTTAGTGCTAAGTATCTGAGCTCACCCATCATTGATGCTGATATTACGGTAACCGTGAAATGAGAGCCTGAAAATACAGCGCTCTCAACTCAAACTACGTACAACAGTAGCTGATACTGAAGACCGTGATCTTTCGAACAGATGTCCAATGCTATACTAGTTAAAATAGGTTCAAGAAATTCTTCTCAGCCATGTCCATCGAAATAATCAATCGTGGTAGGCGGTAAATTGTAAAACACTAACTTGTAAAAGTAACATTACAACTCAAAACTGGCAAAACACTAACTTTTTTTGTTATGAAATAATTTTCAATGAAATACGATTTAATTGTATTTTACATGCTCAATGTAAATTTGGTGTCCTTTAGCCAAACAAGCTTTGTGCACTACGTCAAAGAACGAGAAAAGCCGTTATCTAATTCGAAATCAAACTTCATACTTTTCTCCTTTAAGCACAAGTTATATCTCTAAAAAGCAGACAATACGCATGAAAATCCGACTTGAAAAATTACGTTCGGTGTGTCGTCACAGTAAAGTCGTAGCGAGCATTGTGATGCGCAACGCGTATACGGCTGCAAAATACATTTTCCATAGCACAAGGAATGGTGTCGACACTAGCGCCTGACAACTTTTCTCCATCTACGTTATTCCAAGTCCCAGCCAACAAACTGAGTAATCTTGGAATAATCTACGTTATTCCCAGCCAACAAACTGAGTAATCTTGGAATAATCTACGTTATTCCCAGCCAACAAACTGAGTAATCTTGGAATAATCTACGTTATTCCCAGCCAACAAACTGAGTAATCTTGGAATAATCTATGTTATTTCCAGCCAACAAACAACACCGTGTAAAAGTATAACCTCAACTGAGCCACACTAAAACTCTTCCTTGATCAGGCACGGAAGACGCCACCAGCTGCAGAGCTCTTTAATTAAGGCTCAATGGTCATCACTGGCCACCGGTTAGCTTCAAAGGAAACTGGACATCTAGTTAACACACTAACGCTGTCTTTGACTTCTCAATTTAACACGTTGCTTACAATACGACCCATCGATGGGTCGTTTGAAAATTTGTAACAATCTCTTAAAATTAATGGCAATTAATGGACGCAGTTAATGTGGGCATTTATAAAATTGCTAACAACTTTTACTTTAAATTTGAGTTTAATATTAAACATCAGTTTAACTCATCGCAGTCAACGTGTTAAATTACCTTCATTCCCAACTTTCATGACCTCGACAGGTTCAGCAGCACTCACAAGATAATTCATTCATCATGAAAATGTCGCAAGTTTTTACCGTACGATTGTCATGCAATAATAATAAGTTTCGGGTTACGTTTCCACCAGGGTCGCCAGCAACTTGATTGTCATGCAAATAAATAGCCAAAAGAATCTCTGCTATCGATTTTAGATGTTCAAGGGATTCAAGATCTCTGACTTCTACTGGTGCTTCTAAAATTTAGCAAAAATTTACCAAATAAATTATAAGTACTTAATGCATGAAAGGAATAAGCACCAAACGGCTACGCCAGGCTATGCCCGACTGCGTTCACGCTGCGCCGTAGGTGGCTGTTCAAATAGACGAAGAAGCGCAAGTTGCTGTCGCTAAAGAGGACGACGCAGGTCGTGGTAGCAGAGCAGGTTGCCTGCATTGTGCGAGGCGTGACCTGTTTAGCTCAGAGATGACCTGCAGACACTCCCTGACCCCACACAGAGATGCCCTACGCACGACCTGCCACTTAAAATCAAGACTGCTATTTACTAACTCCACTTCTCCAGTCCTGCAATTTCGCTAGCAGTAAGCAGCCGATGCAAGATTCAAGAACTGGAAATCGCGAACTGGGACAACGCCGCCTTGCCCTCTAGTGCGAGAAACTTCGCAGTAGCGTTTCCGACTCGATAGGATGAATCCTCAGTGAAAGATGGAGCAGTGGTGACAAAATTGGATTAATCTCCCTTAAGCGAAAAAATAAGTTCTCCACTAGTTTTTATTGAGAGCGGGATGTTACGGTTTTTCACCGCTACCCTATTCACAGAAATGAACTGACATTTCTATTCCTTCTCAACCTGCTTTAACATGAACTGCAAACTAACACTTTTCAGTAGGATAAGATAAAAAATAAAGATAAGATACGAAGTGTCCATAAGTCTGACAAGACCATTGCAACAGGAATAGGAGTTACGCCCCTACTATATTTCTTTATAGCGCGATTGTGGCAAGCATATTTTGCGCTGAAGCATATTCTCATGCGCTGAACATGTGGTCAATCTTATATTACAAATTTACGGGAGCTTAAAATCACTCTGAAAGTACATAAAGTACACACTGCACAAAAGACACCTATTGGGTTTTTACACTGCAAAGATTCATTCTTATAATCCTGTTTGAAAGATTTAATTAGATAATGAGTTAGTTTGAGCCTCTCTTACCCTAACAATGGTGTTCCCAAGAAAGAAAGGGGGAAGACATCATTCATAATAGAATTTCGGGAACAAGGAATCTATGCACAAAGTGTGCCCTCGCGTATTCTGCATAAAAACAGTTGCATTGAAATAAGTTTATGAAAAAATATTGAAGTTGGAGAAAAGAGTAATAGATAAAGAAAAAAATAGTAGTGAACCGAAAAAATGGTTTATTGCAAACAAAAATTTTTCATCTCAACTGAAAAAATGCCTACAACATAAACTTCCCGAGCGAGCGTCGGAAACATCTTCAATGAAGATCGACTTGAATTTTTCAATGAATGACACAAATTAGATTAGAAGTTAGTTTAAGCCTCTCTTACCAAAACAAAGGTGTTCTGCAGGGAGGAAGGACTAAGGCGCTATTTAGTACAGCTTTAAAACCCTCTGCGCATAGGAACATTAAATCGAGATGGGAAGTTCTGAAGCCACACAGAAGTTGGAAAAGAAAGTCAGATGTGCTGAATAATAGGACAGCAATGAACCAAAAAAAGATGGTTGGTAATAAAATAATAAACAAAATTTCTATTTCAACAAAAAATAGGCCTCTATATCTCTCAGTTCGGGACTTCACACTTCTCCCCCTGGGACGGCTAATTCCCATAGATACAATAGTTGTCCCTCCCTGAGGGGATTGAATGCCGCAAAGAGCGCTGAAATACACGCCGTGATCTTTGAGTGGAAGACATCAAGCGATCGAACTTGGAGTCAATGTTTTGAATCTTATGTCCCCAAAAAATCAACTGGCTGGCTCTGTTTGTCTTTTGTTTCTCAATAAACATTCAAAATTTAAAGGAAAATGACATAGCAGATGCAGTGAAAGTCTTCTCGATGAGTATCCCATCATTCACTACATGTTAATCACCATTTTAAAATGGACTAGTCCTTAACTAAGTAACATCCAATACGTTTGATATCCCAGCTTATCTTTAACGCAGACTAATGCAAATTTCGCATGTTTCTGTAAAATTTCCGTGAAATGTACGTCAAACGCATGAAACCACCTCCTACTGACATCGAAGTTAAAAGTGAGAGAGATCATATCTGTGAAGCAATCCAACAGGACAGCTGCGATGACTACCTCTTTTGACGAGGCGTCTCGCGCGCTTCTTTCCTTAATTTTAACATCTTTGTTTGAGGGCGATAACATCGGGGCATCTCGAGTCTCTCAGGGCGATGACTGCAAATGAGCGCTAATGTGCGCCGGGTCTCGTAAAGAGCGTCAGAGGCGCCCACTCGCCCTCGGCCTTTCCGAAAATGAAAGGCGCTCAAGAATACAGCATCCGTGCTGGAGGTTTCGTCACAAATGGCTATTATTTCCCTCAATAGAGTCTAATGAGAAGAAAATATGGCTGGAAGGCAATGCGAGTTCTCCAGCTCATTTTTTGTCTATTATAAGCATTGAAAGCCGTAAACGTAGGCTAGGAGAGTTATGATAGTTTTCAGCCTGTGTGGCCTCGCTTTTTAAGGTAGATCATTTTCGCATTGATTAAAATTTAGGATGGCTCTGGATTTCGAGAGGCTTACCGTTATAAAAAAGCCCATAAATCAACTAAAAGCATACTAAAAGCGTGACGCGTTCTAAGCAGTAAAAGAATGAAGTAAAGGTCAATGTACTGTTCAATTAATGTTTGTGCTCAACGGAAAAAAGTATTTAATATTTATTCAATAGACACATGTAACTGGAACTAATTAGGCGGGTAAAAATTTGTGCATAATCACACACTTCTCCATCTATTCTTACAATTACAAAACTAAAATACTTCTAAAAGAAAATCCCAATGGAGTTGTGAAAACATCAAATGAACCTAATTTCGTTTTTCTACAAATGTAAATTTGTAAGAAATCCGTTTTCTAAGCTGCAAGTTATTAGCTAACAATAAATCAGGCAATGAAGTGCGGCTTTTGTAAAGAAACAATTTCCTCTCTTATCGAGCAATATTCATTCTGAGTTTATTATGCTACATTAATGGCGGCTTCATTGGGCTGTGGTTACGACAGTGATAAAAATTTTGATGACAAATATGCCATTATTATTATAGACTCAAGGTGCAAAAACCGCCTCCGCTCAAAATTGATGCGCTCATCAGAGCAAACCAAAGAAAATTTATCCCCGTGTCAGACCAAATTAGAAAGGGGAAATTGAAATAAAAAATTATTTAAACTACAATTCATATATTGCGCATCACCTCTGCATCAACTCGAAGAGTAATTCAACAACAGTAAAGCATATCACAACAACAAAAACATTGAAAATAAGGAAGAAGGGCTGAAGATAACAGGGAAGTAGATTGGCTGCACACTACAACGGCACACGCAACAAAAGAGAAATAGAAAATGGAACATTGGCAGTGCGCAATTGTAATTCTGAAGTGACGGACAGCAGCGTCATCGAACAAGTTTTTCTCATTCTGCAATACGCAGCTCGCCGTTTCATTCATAACAAATAGTTTTTTCACAAAGGGCGTCTGGAAATGACTGGCAAGAGCAACATACTTTTCAAAGTCCAGGAATCCTTTTTTGCCCATTCCAGTGTTCAAGTAGGCTGTGAACTGAAACCATCCATCCTAAAAAAAAAATTTTGGGCTTTGCTGCGGTCAGAATTATAGAAGGGAATGCATTTTCATTGGACAGCATTTTTTATCTTTGGCTAAATGATAAGCAAGTTACTCGTGATTATGTACATCAGTAACGGGAAATCAACTGTTTTCCCTCATCTGTACATCCTGTTATAATTTAGTCATGTGTTCGTATTTTACGCCAACAATTACAAGATTGCTTCATTTTTCCGTAGGAAGGAACCACTGAGAGTAGTGATGGTGAGTATATGTACAAGCGTGACTGCTGCAATCTTATGTTGGGAGTACAACTTTTCAGTAATTCAGCAGCAGCCAACGCTCCCGTACAGTACATCTCAGATCAGCCCACCCGTACACAGCTCCCTCCAGTACCAACTCCCTAAAAAATCATTAAAATAACCAAAGTCACCCTTTTCAAAGTTTGAAATTTCGAAAGAGACTGCAGTGCTAAAAATTTATGCGATGTCTGTGTTTTAGAATCGCTATTTATTTTTACCCACAGGCCTCTTATATAATTAGGTGTTCAAAAAATTTCTTGTCGAGTGTTCCTTTTAAATTCAAACAGTATGTACATAGAAGTGTGAGTAGCTTAGCTGGAGAGACCGCGTAAACTTTGGATAGAAAGATACTGCGCGCTGCGCCAATTGTTGAGCAAAGAGAGCTGAAGTTTTTAATATTTTCATTTTCATACTTAGTTTTATTTTGAACTTTCAACATCACTTTGTAAACATTCATGATGAAATCAAATAATCCTAAAAAGTTTTACATTAAAATAAATGAATGAATGAATGAATACGTTTGCTCAAAAAATTGTGCTGTGATAATATTCTTATTGCATGAGATTTTCTGCTAAATTGCATGAAAAATAACTATTACTTTGAGTTTTATGTAATGCTAGTTTTCATAAACAAATACACGTAATGCTAGTTTTCATAAACATAAAGGTAATACTAGTTTTCATAAACATAATAGTAGTTTTCATAAATAAGATAAAAGTAAAAGAAGAAAGTCAGAGGTGCTGAAAAACAGGACAGTGGTGAACCGAAAAAGGTGATCCTTAATGTAGCAAAAATAAAACATTTTAGTTCAACAAAACAGAAGTCCTACCTAATTCTCTTCTCGGGCTCTCACATTTTCCCCCTGGGATCGCCAATCCCCATAGATACAATAGTTGTTTCCTCCTGAGGAGGAATAGATGGCGAATTAGTTAGAAAACTGAGTGGAGCAAAGTGAACACTTGTACAAGCACTCGCAAAGAATGTGTCTCCTGTGCAATAGTTAGAGAAGAAGATTCAATAGATGAAGGAAATGAACAAAGGAGAGGGCTGCCCGCTACTTTTCGAAAAGCCTTATGATCGGTATAAGGTTGCACGGCGCAGGTCAAACGATATCACCGATAGGCATTTATCACCTGAGAAACGCCCACTCCAACGGACATGACGTTCACGAAGACAAACACTGCCAGAGCTCTCTGAACCTGAATACCTAAGTGCATCGTATATTATTACGAAAGTTGCCGTGATACTCTAACCAAAAACTAAGCGAAAAGGTTGACCATTGCTATACGAACCTCCTTTATTCGCGTATAACTTCTAAGTTTGTGTAGTTAAAAGAACTATGAACTGCTGGCTTATTCCTAGCCATCGGGTATAAAACGCTCAAACTTTTCTCGGCATTTCTCTGATATGAAATCGGAGCTCCCGAGTGTGGCCAACTGCATGTGGAGTACACAGTAATGATGCTCAAGATTCGGTTCAACTTCACCTATTATTTTGCCTTGCGAGACATTTCTCCCGGAATTCCTTGTCCATTTCAATATTAATTATGATTACCCATTCGATCCGTTTTTTGTTCGGCGTCATCAGGAAATTAGTAGCCAACGTATACGATCGGTGGTGACGACCGAACAACACACTAACTCAAAGCTATGGCATATTAGCGTAATGTAGGCTCTACTCTAGCACGAGCGTATCTTTTCATGGCGCCTATGGCAGCAACTTAACTGTTTTTAAGGTCTCCTTAAATGAAGCTGACCAGACCGAGTCTTATCAAAGCAAGGATCACAGTCGCTTCGAGCCACAGACTCCATAACTTGCACTCTTTACTGTAATTTTTGACCGTAGGCTGCAAAAGAAATTTGCGGCTGCACGTAGAATAAATATGACAATGGCAGGTGAATGAATTATTTACTAAGGCCTGTAGATAAAATACCATTTAAAATAGAACGCGGATATTCATGCTGTTGCAGCTATGACTGTTGCATACAAGAAGCGCATACCTGTAGCTACTCTAAGGAAGAAGCGGCCGGAGTTTGACACCTCTCGCTTCGTTAGGGCCAACAAAGGAGGATGCGGCAGTCCAGCATGCGAGTCTTGGCCAAGGAAAGGCTTTTGAACTCATCACTGAAGATCTCGAGGTTGGATAGGGAAGGACCAGACTAATATATTGACTAAAATGACCGCGCTGCGGAAAGTCGAGACGCTCAACATTTTAAAATCCTGTAAAGAATCTTCATGTGACCGCAGCACAAAGAAGGCGTAGATGATACACCGCCGCACAGCGTGCACGCGGTTGCCCTCGGTTAGGAGGGCAAAATATACCTAACAAAGAATGCTAGAAAGAAGGCTTCTCACCTTCTGACAAACACGGAAGAGACGCGACAAATTTCTACACTTACTAATTCTGCCATCGATTTTCCAATAATGATTTTAAATTTAAATGTTCTATTTGAGGATGAACTTTTCGAAGGTGTTTCTCAAAAACTAAGACTGTCAAACATCAACGATGATTGCTATAATTTATAATAAGATACAGTATTTCCCAATTTAAAAAGACTTTGCAAGATGTTATGTTAAGTATGAAACAAGGAACAACGATTGCACTGAAATCATATTTCTTAAATTGACATTATTTATAAAAACCAAAAAGGATCACTGGTCCTGCAACCATGAGGGTACCTTTTATGTATAAATTTCATTTTGGAAATTTCACAAACACACTTTAGAAATTGATGCGCTATGATTTCGATGGATAAGTGATAAAAAATAACGTAATTTTCAATATTAATATTATTAGCACGCTGAAATTTACAAAATTTGGAAGATCAACCAATAAAAAAATGGTATTTGCATCGAAGTTCCAAATAAAAATAATATGGTAGAGAGGAATGAAGCGTGCAAAGCGATCTTTCCGATGGCAGCATTTGCAGTTCACTCGATGCGTACCAATAACACAGAGATGAGCTTAACAGTGTGCAAAAAAAAACGCTAGCTACAATGAATACGCAACTAATGATATGTTAAATTTAAAATTGATTTATCGCGCACGTTTGAGTAAGAGGAAAATAATTAAACATTCCATGGCAAGTAAAAATCAGGAAATGTACTACGTAATCATCTGCAAATGCTATACAATAAAAATGCACTTGTGACAGTAGAAGTAGAAAATAGTGAGATGAAAGTCTAATTGTTACAGATTTACGAGACGCGAGCTATCACAAGTCAGCTGTAACGTAACGCATTTTACAACCACTGCATAGAAACCAGCACTGTATAGCTTGTACGGAACTTGGAACACTATACTATACGGAACACTGTATGGCTTGTAAGCTAGTACGGAACGAGGTGAGCGAGTTTGCGCGAGCGGCCGACGTGCAGCGCGTAGGTCGAATGCGATCAGTGGCTAAATGGTCGAAACATACCGTACTTGTACATATTCCTCATACTTGTCCTAATACAAAATACATTTTTAGGCCAAGTTTCCCTGTTTTTCAGGACTTCTGTGAAAATTAATTCAGGAACAATTTTTATTACTAAATAGTCTAAGAATTTCCTTGAGAAATATTTGTTATCACTTGTGACGTTATACTAAAACCCATTCATTCAACTTGTCCAACTAACAAACATGATTTACGCTTACCGTACGTGATTACAGAAATGGGCATAATGTAAACTATCGCAAAACCGAATTAGTTCAGAGACAACAATTAATTTTTGGCAGTATCTAATTGCAACGATATCGCGTCACTTGTGACGTCAGATAATCTAAAAAGCACTGAATTAATTTTCGGTATAATGCTGAGCTAGTGTACACTGAGGCATTCGCTGAAAGGGAAGTTGATTTTCGTCTAAATTTGAACAACACCATCAGCCTTAAGATAGAAGGATGTCATGTGGAGACATTTGCCGGGAGGTTAAATGGGACAGAAATAGCAAAGTATGAGCTATTGGAAAGCTATAACTTGAGACCAGTAGGTGGGTACCACTATTCTACGAAAAGATATAAAAGAGTAATTGTAAACAATTTCTTCTAGAAAAACTCACACCGAAAATATTTGTGAGGCTAAATTTCATCGCTATTCAGTACATCATTGAAAATTTAGTAATGAACAATTTAGAATACTAAATAATCGAAAAAACTTCCAAGAGAAATTCTTTTCTACATTTGTGGCGTTGAACTTGAGAAATTACATTAAATTTTAGGTGAAGCAACTAATGCTATTTCGGCAATATCAAATGAATACTATTTAAGTGGCTTTAATAAGAACCACAACAAGCACACAGGTAAGTGCAGTATATCCGAAGCTGATATCACCTCAATTATTTCACTTACGATCAGCAGGAATTCCTGTCGGAGGCTCAGTAGTGCTCAGTTGAAGCATTTATTTATTCTATTTTTACATCATCAGCCAGTGGTCGAAATTCAAATTCCCTATCACGTGGTAAAGTAATGCTCCGTATCAAGAAATCTTTCAGTTCAAGGCGTCTTGATTACAGCAACTGGCGTTGCCAAGTCAACTTTAAAAAATTTAAGATGCGAAGTCGATGACTTAAAGCGCTTTGATTATACGGCCCGCTCTGTTGTATTTGGTTAAACTATGAAACAAAATGTCGTCTTGAGGCTCAGCTGTTCTGGTTGCACTCTGTACTTTAAACATTAATTTGAAATTCAATCATGGCCGCTTATTTTTCGAAAAGAAGAATTTACGCATGAATGTTTAGGAAAAGTGCCCGAATTCTGGCATAGCAAATATTTACAGCAAAATTTAGGTATTAATAAGACGAAAAATTACAAATAAGACAAAATTAACATGCACATTAACAAAATTGAGAAAAATACTAGCTAGGCTTAAAATAATTACTTATTTCCCCAAACAAAATAAAAAATTCCTGAAAATACTTGAATGAAATTTTTACCGCTATTTTAAAAATTTATTTACCCCAAAAACTCTGTGGTAAGAAATAAAAAAAATGAAGATTGGTAAAATAAAAAAATGTTTTTCCTACAAAATATTACTCTTTGAGAAGCCAAGATTCGAAACAAATAATTTCAAGAAAATTTCATATAATTTCAGATTACCACAGGACTTGAGAGTAAATGTTAACAGTGTAGAATCCCATCCGTCACGGGGCTTTAGATACACTCGGCTGAAATGACTGAAGGCACCCGGCGTAATCTCACGACCAATCAGCGGTCTTGTGTGCTGGCACCTAAAAAGTGCTGCCAGTGACCCTGGCCAATCCGAGGCCATCTTCGGCAGGGCGTCAAAAGCGCCTCACTGCACATGCAATCTCTCAAAAAAGAGAGCCGGGCTTAGAAATGGACAATTGCGAGTGCTGCAAAAACTGCGATGCAATGCAGGAGCCGAGCATGGCACGCTCGCGCTAATGGGCCCAGAAATAAAGATGTCAAAAGGAGGATCTCCGGTGCGAAATATGCCAGCCGAGCGCCAAGTTTATGCTAATTACTACTTAATCCAGTCGCTGCATATAAAAACGAGGCGTCGTAAGTACGCCCTGAATACTTACACACTATCATTAATGGCAAGTTTACCGCTATGCACTTAAGTGTAACTTACAACATTCTGCCTACATTAGAAGCGAAAAAATCTGCTGGACTGGGTGTTGTACTAGACGCTGAATATTAGTTCACTGTAAGGAGGGTACGCGCTGTCATGCAATGGCGGTATACAACTACAACAGGATATTATGGTCTGAAATGCAGCTACAGCTCTTGCAATGAAATTTGAAGTTACATAATGGCAAATATTTCTCGCTCCATTTCACTTTTAACTATCATTCAAGGATAAATAAGGAACCTATGCTATCATTTCAGAAGGTCTGCCCAACCATAGGCGTTCGCAACAAAATTTAGCACTTTTATGATCTATTTTAATCTTGTTTATGTTGAAGATTTAGTGAACTAGAAATATTGAGTCGATAGTTTTCGCAGGTAGGGACTCACTCTTTAAAATAGCCCATAACTCAGAGAGTAAAGTCTCGACTCACACGGACTGTCAACACCCTCATGGGAACATAGACTACTTTTTTTAACTAACTTAATCTAGTTCTGTTGTATTATACAGTCCTGCTTCGAAAACAAACCCTTATTTTTCTTGGTTTATACTTCACTAAAATCATAATGAAGATTAATTAATCCTATTCCTACGTACGAAAATACATGATTTTCTAGTACTGCTGTTGGATAGGTTTGAAAAAAATTAGCCCTGAGATTACAGAGCAATTTCTATCTTGATAGTGTGTGAAGCGTCACCTAATCGAAATTTGTACTCTTTCCCACTGCAGTTAAATGAACAAGAAATCGAGCCTCAAAAACTGAATACCTAAAAATAAAAGAAAACTAAAACAATTGGAAATTAAAAGCGAGATGGAATGACATCCATGGAAGACGATCAGTCGATCAAGTGGTCCTAAGATCGGGGCTAAAAGTACGATGCTAAGAACTATGTACGCTTTGAGCAGCCAGCTTGATGAGAGGAGAGCAGCGCTGACGAGCGCTAAACAGACAACGTGACGGTGGTTGAGCGCATACTTCGTCGAATTGAAGCGTTAGCTTAGGTGGGTATGAGGCTTCTCGTACCGAGTTCAGGCCATGTTCACGATACGCAATATCGCCTACAAGAGCGCTGGAGCCGCGGTAATAGAGAGCTGACGCATTTGGGTCCAGGTTTACAGCAGTAAAGACCTCATTTGCATATCGAGTGTCGGCAGCGTAACAGCGCCCGATGAAGTGCCCGCACCGCCGATGACCGCTTCATGCTCACAATTTTTGTGCCCTTTGCCCAGCAAAGTGTTAGCTGCATGAGGTATAATGCGTGGGCCTCTCTCAGCCTCACTTGGACGACTATGTTTTCTAAAAATTACAACGGTATAAAATCAAACAGCGCTAAACCAGGCCGGTGCTTAACGTCAAAAGGTTTGGGCCTTGACACACACCAAGTATGCCCAACATCAACGTCCTCATTCAAAAGCCAGAATTAACAAATTGAGTTACACTAAAGTTTAATATTCAACTGAAATTAGAGTTAATTTCAGAGATTAATTTTGAAAATTACGAACATTAAATAAGATCGTACCTTCATTTCGTTTCCACTAAGTATCTATGAAAATTCAGTTTGAGACTGTTGGTCGGTCAGCAGTATTATTGGAAATCCCCTCAGTCGCACTCAAAGTGTTAACCAACAAATATGAGAGATTAGTAAAGATTAGATTAGATTATTAGTTAGTTTAAGCCTCCTTATCAGCTACAAAGGCGATCCAAAGAGAGGAAGGAGGAAGGCACCATTTAGTATGAAATTTAGGGAACGTGGAATCTACGCAGAAAGGGCATAGAAACAGTAAGATGAGAAAGAAGTTTATGAAACTAGATGAAAGTTCAAGAAGAAAGTAGTAGGTATTGAAAAAACAGGACAGCAGTGAACCGAAAAAAGATGGTCCGTAACAGAACAAAAACCTATTTTATTCCAACAAAAAGGAAGCCTACCTAACCCTTAGCTCGGGCCCTCACATAGTCCCCCTGGGAGCGCTAATTCCCATAGATACAACAGTTGTATCCCCCTGAGCGGAGATTAGTAAAGAACAGCAAAACTTATGAGTTAGGTATGGATAGCAGAGACTTCCATTGTTTGCTATTGTTACCTTTCAGAAAGATTTCAATTGACAACTACAAAGAAGTTTTCAGGCCAGGCTATGGTCACTACCAATGCAAGTACATTGACAGGCCACTTTTGATCCAGACCGTGAAGATACTTCGGCCAAAATGCCTAAGGTGAGCCCCGGAAATTCTGAATGTTTTATAGGCTAAGGAACGGAAAATGAATGATAAAGTTTGGGCACTAGCAGCAAGAGCTATTAAAACAGCAACAGCAGCAGCAGTAGCAATAGCAGCAATAGCAGCAATAAAAACAGCTACAGCAGTGGCAAAAACACCTGCGGCAGTAAAAGCAATGAGCAGCGATAACAGTAACAAAATGAAATGTAGCAGCAATAACATGAGCAAACGCAATAACAATAAGAGCAAATGCAGCAGCAATAACAAAAGCAAATACAATAGCAATTACAAAAGCAAATGCAGCAGCAATAACAAGAGCAAACGCAGAAACAATAAGAGCAAATGCAGCAGCAATAACAAAAGCAAATGCAGCAGCAATTACAGAAGCAAATGCAGCAGCAATAACAAAAGCATATGCAGCAGCAATAACAAAAGCATATGCAGCAGCAATAACAAAAGCAACTGCAGCAGCAATAACAAAATCAACTGCAGCAGCAATAACAAAAGCAACTGCAGCAGCAATAACAAAAGCAAATGCAGCAGCAATAACAATATATTATTATCAACTTAGCTGCAGGAATAATAACTTCAGCATCAGCTGCATCATTAACAGCTGTAGCTGTAGTAAGAACAGCTGCATCAATTTTAGTAAGAACAACTGCAACAGCTGTAGTAAGAACAACTGCAACAGCTGTAGTAAGAACAACTGCAACAGCTGTAGAAAGAACAACTGCAACTGCTGTAGTAAGAACAACTGCAACAGCTGTAGTAAGAACAACTGCAACAGCTTAACATGAGCAGTTCTTACAGCTGTAACAAGAGCAGCTCTAACAGCTGTAGCAAGAGCAGCTCTAACAGCTGTAACAAGAGCAGCTCTAACAGCTGTAACAAGAGCAGCTCTAACAGTAGTTGCATTAACAGCTCCAACAGCAGTAGGTGGTATCAACAGCAACAGCAATTACAGCTGCACCAAGAACGCATGCAACAGCTGTCGCTAGTACAGCAGTAGCAATGGTAGCTCCAACAGTAGTAAGCAGCATCAACAGCAACAGCAATTACAGTTGCACCAAGAACAGCTGCAACAGCTGCCACTAGCACAGCAGCACCAACAGCTGCAACAGCTGCCGCTAGCACAGCAGCAACAACAGTAACAGCTGCCGCTAGCACAGCAGCAGCCGCAGCAACAGCTGCAACAGCTGCCGCTAGCACAGCAGCGGAGGTGCAGTGCCACCACCGCAGGGCGCCCGATAAGCCCGCCACGCATAGTGGAGGTCGTGAAGGGAGTGGCTGCCAAATAAAACGCTAAACTCAAATAAAATCGAATTCCAGGCGACCAGACAGGACTCAGATAAATAGCGCTTTAGGACCTCCGATGTGCCCGGGAGGCACTCAAGCAAAACCTGATAAGCTCGGGACTGAGAGCAGCCAGCATCTGATCTTGGAAAGGAGGAAGAAATGCAGCTCCTCCTTGCGTTGACATAGCGGGAGGTGTCTTAATAAATTTGGTCGTAACGCATACGTCGATGTAATCCATAGAGAAGATTTATGACGGTATTCGGCTTTTAAAGGTTTTGTGTTGAATAATCCTTTTCGAACGTCGTCTGGGTAAAGGCGAGTTAGTGAACTAAACTGTTACATGCTGTACTTACTTTAAAGATTTTTGATCGCATGCGAGCTCAGGTGGTTATTAATGTGAATGGATTCAAAAAGAATCGAGATGCCAGAGGAAATCCAACGGAAAATAGCTACCCAACTCGCCGCATGGAGAATGAGAAAGAGTCCAAAATGCAGCCTTCGAGCCTCACTCGCTCTTCAAGACTCACGCAGACAAACGGCGAGAAAAAAATACCGCAACATAAAAGCTTTCTCAATTCTGTTCGATTTTCTTCGGAAGAAATATTCTTACATGAGCAAGAAAAATGACAATGAAAACGTAAGGACGCCGCCGAGTCTAAGGTAACGTTTCATCTGAAATTTAAAGAAAAATCTTTCCATCAAGATACATTTGCCAAGAATGACGTTTGCCTTTCTATAAACTTGAACCAAAAATAGTATAGCAAGGAAAGGTGTTTTGAAATGGAAGATTTTTTAGGACTCAAGAAGCGTAACCATTTCTACAGGAAAGTTACGACTGGCTACTTCATTTTATTTTGATTGCATTCTCACCAATTCGTTCGCCTGCCTTGTCATCTGCGTAACTATTTAGGATTTTTACAAAACTTCCCGAAATTAAATGTATTGTCACCAAATTTTTAACTTATTACAGTACATTTTTTGGTACTTCATTCATGCATATTTTTACTGCAATAAAACATCGACTGAACCAAATTGCTTATATTAAGAGTCACGCACAAGAAATCCTTAATTAATGAGCAGAAAATTCAATACTGCAACAAGATATTGAGAAATTTGATGTACAGCAATTTATTTAAGCTATTCAAGGTAAGCGGAATGCAGACTGTCACTATCCAATCCGTAGCTCAAGCAAGAGCAAGCCATTCGATGAGGCCCTCACGGATGTGGAATATTTCACTCCACCAGAACGCAGAAGAGCTCAATAAGACTGCCGATAAAAACGCAGCGTGGTGTTATGGTGTTTGTATATCGAGAAGCAAGGAGCCATTTGAGCCCATACCAGTACTAAAATCGTCAATAACTTAAAGTTCTTTAAATTGGATGGCAGTAGAGCATCATACAGCGAGCAAACAAAGCACTGAGAGCAGCGCCTTGTTGTGTCTTCAAACAGTTTCCCTGCCTTGAGTCGCACGAACCACTTGGTTTTTGCGGAACGGGTGCCACACCACGTACTAAGGCAGAGCATTGACGGTCAAGCTTGCCTTCACGCGCAAAGTTCGAAGGCGTGGTACTGACGACAAATGTGCAACTAAGTTTTTATTCCAATTTTTGAAGTAAGAATTTTTGCGTAGTCTAGAAATATCACTGGAGACGTTCGGGTGACATACGCTAAACACCACCTCTGTGCCAACATCAACTTGCTTCGGTTTGAGTGTCGTACAGAAAACGTGCAGATATTTCCCGTAAAACTCTAGTCGGATGTTTCAAGCATGGCTTTATTTCTCATTAATACGACCCAGCTTCAATATTACGAACCATATGGAGCGGTCGTATAATTAGAATCATGCTTCATAGCATGCTAGTCTTAGGAAAGTAAAGTAAAGGTTTTAAAATAATCGAGTTTCAATTTCATAGACGAATGGACTAGGCCTGATAAGGAACAGATACTGTATGCACAACTCAAATGAACATTATCGACTGTGCGCAGGAATTGAATAGCGTAACATTCACACATGCGTTAGGGAGTAATGTCAAATTTTTTGAGAGAAAAACACTACTCATCTCCACCGAAACGGCGAGTTGAAGTCTAAAAAATCGAACAAAATCTGCTTCATTTGAGATACAGCGGGCGAATTTTGCAATAGAATACAGCCTCACTGGAAATATATAGTTGACGAGAAAGCCACGGCGATAAAAACCTTGAAATGTCCACACCACTACACTGCACTGCAATTCAGGCTACAATCGAAATGTCCGCACCTCGACTTCTCGACCCACATCATGTTGACACTACACCTACACAAGCCACGATGTGGTCACACCGTCTACAACTCCAAAAAATGTGATACCTTCGCACCATATCCTCAAGTGCATGCTCACCCCAGTTGAAACCTCCTCTCTACACAAACCGAGGCGTGTTCACACGGTTGCAGCGAGCTTTTATGAAGTTTGAGCTGGGCTTCAGCTAGCTCAACCCTGGCCAAGCAAGTGGCACGTAAATGTCAAAGAGTGGGAGCGAAGGTGCGGTCTTCTCGCTGCTTGGTGCGAGTTGGAGCTGAACTTATCATGGAAGCTGACGGAAATTGCGCTCGATGTAAGCCGCGATGTCGGCTCCACGAGTCGGAATAAAGAGCAAAACAGAGGCCAGCAAACTACAACAGAACCAAGGGAATAATTGATCGTTTCCGTCAAGTGAGGAAGACTGAAGCTGCATTAACAATAAACCTGAAGTGGTTTGTAAGATTGCTCATCGCAGAGCAGCGTGAAAGAACATTTGGAATATTTATTACAGGCTATACGTTGCACTTCAGATATAGTATAGATAGCAGTCTGTGTAATGATGGTACGCAATGAATAGTAAAAATGAAACAGTAATTTTTTAGTTCAAATTTCTTAAATGCATGGCTTGGCATATACAATCACATATTCCACCATCATGGTAAAAATGAGAAAGAAAAATCGAATTTTCGATGAAGAGGGATACTAGATTGAGGTCCTAAACGCATTTCAAATTTGTCGAAAAGAATTGTCTCGACACAAGTTGTTCCAAAAGTTCGAGTACAGATAACGAACAATCTGTACAAGCGGTTGGCTAACCCACGAAAGACAGTAACAGAAACGGAAAATTTATGAATTAATGTCAATCAGCTCTTACGATAAATCAACAGTAGAATCATTCAAGGGCTGCAGATGTAGCAGCAGGCAGCCCGAGGTGTCCGTGACGAATGTTAATTTACCAATGCAAATTGACGAGTTTGAAAAACATTTCTACGGAGGCTGTGCAAAGCTAAATAAGAAACGATAAGTTTAAGGAGCACACAGATGAGGGGAAGACATGAGTTCACATTCGAGTAAGAGGAAAAAAATGCAGAAGAGATCGTGTCTCTTACGACTGCCAGTCTCTTTCGTATGGTTGTAGTTGCTGCTGCAAGAAAAGCATACAACGAAAGGAGCTTGACGTTCAAAGTCACCCGGAAAAACGTTGGGGAACACACTATCAACACTGTTAACCTAGGGAGAGTTCATGAATTTTAAATAACATCTCAGCGTCTCTATTCGGTAAAAAGTTGAAAGTTCAACTTAAGTTATTCTTTTTAAAAAACAGAGTGTTATCATGCTGAGAATTACACAGTACGTGTGGGTAATACAGAGCAACACGACACTACGCCATATTTCCACGAGGAGGAAGTGCACCACGAGAATATTTCTATGAATATACGAGTGATGGATGTGGGGCGGGCGCGGATGCGACAAAGTGCGGACGGGAGGGCTCTCGGTGCCCGCATCGTCCGGCGCTCGTTAAAATCCAATCCCAGCGACGATTCTCCGTCAAACCTGACGCTTAGAACGAGCTAGGTTGACCCTTCACAAATGACCGCGACAAATTCTCTCCTCATTCCCATGGAGCGCACAAATAGAATTGCCAGGCCGTCCTTAGGCGCGCTTCTCAATTGAAGACTTGGATGGCCTTTTGCCTCAACCCTTGCGCACTTGCAGAACGCCAATGTTAAGAGACGTCGGAGTAAAAATCAAAAGTGAAATTTTGCGCATGTACATATAGTTTGGACAAATATAGTTGGGACGAATATTATTGGCCGTGATAAATGGTGAAGGTGCGGGGATTCGAAATAGTAAAAGTACACTTTACATCCAGAGACGTCGATGCAAAAGTGTCGAAATCAAGCTTGATTTCAAAGGGGGCACACCTCACGGTAAGAAATACTTCAGCTAAAATACCTAAAAATATTCGCCACAAGCCGGGAGATGACTGGAATAACGTACTAGTTCTTTGTACCAAATATTCAAAGACAATGGCAGTACCGCCCGTTCACCGAGCTCCCAGATGAGCACCCTTGAAAACGTACTTGAGTGATGTTCCGTTACAAATATTGTCGTAAGAAATAAATTTTATTCCATTCAAGTTAATGCCTGCCATATCATGAATTTTTTTAAATGCTGTACAATTGATACCAACGCGGAACGACGGTTACCCAGATCAATCCGTGCCTGACCTGAGTATAGAATGGGGAACTACATCCAAGTTCTTTCTTTTCCACGCGGGAAGAAACAATACCTTCAGCACTGCTGGTCTCGAACACTCGCCCTATTCACTTGAGAGATGAGCACTCTTAACCGCTAAGTAATGACCAAACCTCTGATATAGGATATTTTTTAAACAGTTAGAAAAAAGTTTTTTTTCATTCACAATATCTAAACTAAACTTCGAGAAGCTATGAATGTTGTTTCCTGTTCACTTTCAACAAACCTTCCCGAGTGCAGAAAAATTAACTACAAATTACTCTGTTTTAACTGACAGACTTTTGGGCATCGCACATAAGCAACCAATGAAGCGGCGCCGTGAACCTCATCAGTTGGCTCTCCACAGCCCGTGGGTGCTGAGCGAGGGTAGGAGTTAAAGCTTCCTAAAATCACAGTGAACATTTGCCGCTCAAAGGAAATATGGGTTAGCTTTGTAAGTCACCGGCTTGAAGGTAGGTAACGCAATCGCTCTACGCCCAGAACTGCAAGACTTCCTTCACTACCTGCCACCGTAGGACGATTTAAAGCGGATCTGCTTGCAATATACGGAGCCGCGCTACCATTCTCCATCACTCGAGCTTCCCTATGAATCTGCATCTCCGATATCAAAGAGAGCAGACCGATCGATCAATAGGCTCGTGTGACTTCAATATGGACAGCAGCGCCACTGAAAACAGTTCAAGGGAACATAGAGTCATCGAAATCAGATTAGTAGATATCCATGTATCGAAGTTATTCGGTCGCTCACACAAACAAGTTCTACTCCAGCACCATTATTTTTTTAATCTTGAGGAATGGACTGCACTCGACATTATTTCTTGCGAGTTTTCACCGACATTCATCTCAGGGCTCGCATATTTTGAACCCATCATCCCAATTTAATTGCCAGATTTCATTCAAATTTTACGGCCGTTTGTACTCTCCCTCTAACCCATCCACCGTTCTAAATTACACCAGATGGTCCCTATAGGTAACCCGACGGAGGTCATTAATGGTAATTATCGACGAAGACCTCTGTTTTCGGGGCTATGCGGGTCGTTCATTACAGTACCGACTCAACGGAGCGCTTTCGCAAAGATCGATCCCAGCCTCGGTGACCCATGTCTCAATTACAATGCAATCACGACCTCGCTCAAAACTTCGGCCGTAAATAAGCTCGAAAATGCAAGAAAGCTGCACGAATGACCAGAGAGGGAGTGAATTTCTCACGTTGGTTTTAGCGTAAATGCGTGTCACGAGCATCTGTCGTGAAGCATCTCAGCACCAGACACACGGCGTCATCCATTGCATTAATTTTTTCATAAAGAATGACTGCGTTACAAGTTTGATTAAAAAAATTGGAAATTCGAAGACTAGTCTTGTGCTAGTCTTGATTTCTGTAAAATATGACTCACACAAAAAATGTTGGGACAAAATTGTAACTTGAGAATATTTATACAAGTGATGTGATCAACTCCATAGCAACATTCGATCCAAGAACATTTTCTAGTTAATTACCATCCGCATCGAAGCGTGACTAATAACATCATACTTTGACTCAGCTCGATCTAAAAACATAAATGAGTTCATCATTAAAGGTAGCTGAAGCGTTCATAGACGGATTCGTACGGGAAACTGCATGTTCGTGCTTGTCAGGCATCAGAGATCATATTTCCTCGTCAGCTTTCCATGGCCTGAATCCAGAATGGCTACTGAGAGCTGATTTGTGCCCGCGTAAACACAGAAACTCTGACCAAAAACTTCCAACAATGATTTTCCCGTGATTCCTTCTCAGACGTCGTCACATCCAGAGATTAATAGGAGCTTCCGCGCTGTTCGATGAGCGTTTTCTAGGTTTGTGAAATTGATTAATTAACGAGTTGGCAGAGATTTCCCTGATGATGAACAGTTCGGTACAGCAACACAAATTAAATAATGCCACAAATCTGTGCTCAAACTCTAGATGAGGTTTCACTCGAAAGAATGCATCCTTACAGTGGTCATCAACTGATAGAAATGTTTGGCCTCAATCCTTCGTTTTCCCATGAACTCGGATGCAAAATCTGACTTGGGACATGAGTAATGTCGAATTAATAACGGACTCGTAACGTTTGCAGCTCGTTGTTTCTCTCCATGAAGGCAGCAGTACGCGTCTGAAGGCGCGGCAAAAGCGGCCGGTCTCAGCATGTCGGGACGATCATTATTAAAAATGAGGGAGTTGAAACCGTGAGATGAAGACAGATCATGCGCACCTGACAGCGACCCACCGAGACTGACACCAAAGAAATTACGAGGAAAGACAAAGAGGCGCTCACCGTGAGAGTCATCATCGGGACGGGTTGACTATTTAGGCAGGGTCCGTGGCCAGTAATAATGTACACTGGAGCAACAGAGCTGCAGATAAATCGCTTCATTAGTCCGATAGTGGACGATGCCTTGTACGGAGCACACGGAGGATCAGCACCTCCGCTTGTGGAGGCCTCTTCTCTGCCACGGCATACCCTGGCGATAGCGCCTCCTCCCGCCCCTCCTTCTCAAATAATCAGTGACTTATGACATTGCTTATCGATTCTGAAAACACCCTCAATTTAACACCAGCAAATGAATGGCTTCCGCAGCCTTATCTGACCCGTCACTTCAATCGCCTGCTAACAGGTGTTCAGCTCTTGTTGAGAAGTAACAGTACGCGGCCGAATGAATTTCATTAAAACGCTACAGATTCTCCTCAAATTTCACCGTAAAAAAGATCTAAATGTCCAAAAAATCTAAGCTGAATTATCTTATAAATGTTAGAGGCTAAGTGCACTTGTGATTCTCCAGTGCACGAAGTGACCAGCCTGTGCACATGCACTGCACAAACCTTTGAAAATAAAATCGGAATGAGCAAAAATTAAATCTAAGGATTAAAACTCTTTTAAACCATTTTATTCATCTAGTACATGGCTAACTATCAAAATGTGGTTACAAATGTACTTTTTGATTTTAGTTATTTAGAGAATACCGATATTTTCTAAATAATGGGTTTTCTGTAATAAAAGCTTAAAATATGACCAAAATGACATGGCAAAAGGATAATTTTCTGTCGAAGTGATTGTCTGCAGCGTCTTATAAATACTATGAAAGTTGCAACAGATTTACTGCGAAAACAACTTCACGTGGGTTGTGAGAATACCTTAACGACGTGCTCATCCTTTGAGAAATAACGCAATAGAAAATTGCAGTCGATAAATAGAACAAGCATCGCAATGATAACACTCCGATATTGATGCATCTCAATAACATTTTTGCAAGCCTTAGGTTTATCTCTCCGTAGGATCAGAATTTTCGCCGCCTGTTTATCGCCCGGGCATTGAGGCGTCAGCAGGCATCCGCTACCTGATGGTGGCGGGACGTGGAGGGTGACTTCAGTCATTCTTGGGACGTGGAGGGTGACTTCAGTCATTCTTGGGACGTGGAGGGTGACTTCAGTCATTCTTGGGACGTGGAGGGTGACTTCAGTCATTCTTGGGACGTGGAGGGTGACTTCAGTCATTCTTGGGTCTCGGAGAGTGACTTCAGACAATATTGGGTCTAGTCGGTATGTGTACATGACACTGAAGAAAATGGCAAGTCTTGATTTTAAAAATTATTTGGAGGGTAAAAGCGCTTACTTCAAATACTAACACAGTATTAGGTTTGGGAAAAGGGTGCTATCACCTGATGAAAATTTAATGACGAACTAGACAACCAAAATGAAACTCGGTAGTCAGCCAACGAACGGATTGAAATTTCCCCTTGAGCATTAAATTTACACGACATGGGTGATAAAACCAACGTGCTATGTGCACAGTGTACAAAAAATGTAGAGTAACAAAAACGAAATACGTGAAAATACGGCCCCCAATTACACTACAGTTGAAACGGCATTGCAATGCAGCAGGGACATTTGAGAATAACAAAAAAATCTTGAAAACAAATGTCCGATGAAGTAGATTTCACACAGTTGAGTCATTTTTGAAGAGTTATCAACAAAAAATTAAAATAAATACAGGCGCATCAAGTACTGTCTTAACAGTTGAGGTATTCTTGAAAAGTAACAAACTGAACTCCTGAAAATGAATTCCCGATTGAGTACTTTCCGTAGAGCCGAGGCACAAAAATCGCACTCTCAGAGGCGAGAGGCGCAGGGTCCCACAGGACCGCTTGGTCGCTGTTGTAAGGACCCGCATTAATGAGCGTGTGAGGGCGGCCGCCAGAGGGCGTGACACCTGCAACGCGCGCTGATAAAGCCAAAACTACACTTCTTTGACGTGCTTAATTAATCTGGCCCAGCGTTGTAATGCCCCTCCGCAGAACAAAACGACAGCTGATAGTATCCTTTGGGTCCTTAATCTGTTGAGACTTGGATTTAAGACGGGCATTGGAATTCTGTCGAGGGTTCGATTTTGGCAGTGTCAGTAGCGTGCAAATTACAACATCTTTCTCACGCCTTCTTGTCTTAAAGTACCTGAAAGTTATTCTTAAAACTATTTTACGCCTTTCTCAAAACCACTATTGAATGTTTCGTTAAACGACTGTTCAGTTTTGCTTGTTTCTATGTTAAGATTTTCTGAAACTATTACGATAAGGAACAAACATCTATAAAGAACGCCATTTCCTTCGATATAACTATTTTCCTGCATAGAAATTTAGAAGAAAATTGAATAATTCTTAGACAAGCCTGCACTAACAGGTATAAACGCAATTAAAAAAAACAGCTGCAGGCGCACTGATTCAAATTTTATAAAACATTCAGTAAGGTAGTTCAAACTTCCCTGACTACAAAATGGTATTCAAGAAAGAAAGAGGAAGATGTAAAATTGGGCTTAGAGTTCAGGGAACACGAAACATATGCCCAAGATGTTTTCCGAAACAAGTTCTCCTGTGCATAGAAACAGTGAATCAGGAAGCAAGGTTTTGAAAATAAATAAAAATTGAAGAAGAAAGCAACGGTTGCTAGAAAACAGAACAGTTATCTGAAAAAGATGGTCCGTAACAAAATAAAAAACTTATTCTATTCGGAAAAAAGGAAGGCCTACGTTACCGTCAGCTCGTGTCGTTTCAGCTCGCATGCACTTGAACATCAAATCAAAGGCTCTAGTATTTCAAATTAATGTCTTGGACTAGGGTTCCTCATCCACTTGAAATAAACGACCGTTAGTTCTACACGTCACAGCTGAACATAAATGGGCGACTCCTTTTCTTGAAGCGACAGTAGCTGAGGCTCCATGAAATTGAGACACCAGCAAGTTGCTTCTTGTTTAATCACAAATAGCGCGGAGAGCAAGAAATGCCGACATCGCCTCTTGCTAGGAACGCTAGACTCCTTGCTTTTAACGGCAGGCCTCTTGCTCATAACGGCAGGCCTCTTGCTCATAACGGCAGGCCTCTTGCTCATAACGGC
>JACJUY010003075.1:78594-92754 GCA_014220935.1 Platorchestia sp. MABIK | reverse complement strand
CTTTTTCCGTTTCACCTCTTCTCTTCTCGGCACACTCTGTGTCAAACTCTCCTTCCGTCTTTTCTATTAGCATCGACACACACACACAGCTCCATTCAGTGTGTCAGAGACTTCAGTCGGGATATACAATCTTGATTTCTAGTGTGAAAACAGTGTTCTGATTGTGTTATTTTTCAAACAAGCATTTGAAGGTAAGTTACCTGATAGTTACTTTTGTGATTATTTTCCTACTATGTAATACATTGCTCACGTGATCGAAAATTGCTGCATGAGCGAGATAAGTGCTTGACTTCTTTACTTATGTTGAATTTGTAAAAGCTGTGTGTAAACATTTACATGAGTTTTCCATTGAATTGCCCATTCAAACGTCGGATTAGATTAATAATTTTTCGATGCATATTATGCATTTCAAGAAAGACTGTTTCTCATTTTACTTTGCAAATTTTTAACGTGAAAGAATTTTAAGGTTATAGAATTGTTAGGTGATAGAATTTTAGGTGATAGAATTTTAGGTGATTTAATTTTTAAGGTGAAAGAATTTTTAAGGTGACAGAATTTTTAAGGTGACAGAATTTTTAAGGTGGTAGAATTTTTAAGGTGGCAGAATTTTAAAGGTGGCAGAATTTTAAAGGTGGCAGAATTTTTAAGGTGATAGAATTTTTAAGCTGATAGAGTTTTAGGGGATAGTATTTTTAAGGTTTTAAAATTTTTAAGGTGATAGAATTTTAGGTGATAGAATTTATACGGTGATAAATTTTAGGTGATAGAATTTGTAAGGTGATAAATTATCTTAAGTGATTGAATTTTTAAGGTGATAGAATTTTTCTAACTTCTTAACTTTTAAACATTTTTACATATGCAGCACACAACTTGTGCTATATGTTCCAGGGACAGAAAATGTACATCATTTATATCTGGGTCCTGAAATACTTGCGTGCTACTGTTCTCATAAAACTTTGTAATATTAGTATAAACAGAAAATAATTTGCTCCTTCATTGAATTACCTGCTGATGATATTTTCCTGTCAACTTAGGAGATATTAAAATAGTATGAATCGAAGTGTTTTTGTTGCAAATTTTCATGGCATTTTACTCATAAAACGTTTAAAAAAATATCAATATCATTTAGGCGCTTTCAGAATTTTCAAGTTCTTGAATGAACAATCAGTGTTGGCTTCGTTTTCTGAGTCGGAGACTAATCTGATGAATTTATGAGCATAGTGGATATTCCGTCATTTTTTGGGTTCCAAGTGTCAGTGCCGTACTGAATGAAGGGTGAATCAGTGCACTGTGTAGCATTCCTAGTGATTTTCTTGTTAGGATGTGATTGACCATGGGCAAAATTGTGATGGATTTGTACATATTCATACGTGCATGACTGGTATGACTTTTGAAAGTCAAATTTTATCCAGTATTATGGTTTATACTCACAAATTCTCAGCTGTGAGTCTCATGAACTTCTTCACCGCTGATGCAGCGGTAGAATATGAGATGCAGTGAAATAACGATCTCTGCATGGCTAAGCCCGAAATTGCTAATTTATAGCGTATTAATTTATTGTCTCGAAATAAAATGTTTCAGTTTATCCACATTGCACTGTTATTTGATTAGAGACGTATACTGATACTACCGTTAATGTTATTTTGTGGAGTTTGAAATGCGGTATTTCTAAATGAGCTATTTTATTGAGTGAAATAATGGGCCATTAGTAATGAAAATGAAAGAGCAAGATAAGCTACTTTAATCATTTCACCATTTAAGGTACGTATTCGAATAAAATCTAATTTCAAACGTTTCGGCCACAGGCCATCATCAGTGGTAAGAATTCTGTAATACGTGGTAAAAGGAACAATGAAAATTTAACAGTGAATTTTCATAAATTATTAATTAGGTGAATAAAGGGACCAGTGAATTGTCACTGTTCCCTTTACCACGTTTTACTGAATTCTTACCACTGAAGATGGCCTGTGGCCGAAACATTTGAAATTAGGTTTTATTTGAATATATACCTTAAATGATGAAATGATTAAAGTAGCTTATCTTGCTCTTTTGTTTTTAATGGGGCATTGAAATTACATGGGTAATTCCAAACCTTTCCTTCCCATTTCATTCTATTTCGTTGTGAACAGCAGCTTGAATGACTAGAAAAATAAGCCGTGTCATGCTTCATCAATTCAACGAAATCTGCAAAGTAATTTGAACGTGTGTTATAAATGTCATCTTGAGCATACTGCATTTAAGAAAAATGTCTCGCTAAGTGGTACGTGTAGGGGTGCTGTTGAAAAATTTTTCTGTATAATAAGTAGGTTAGCAATAGATGTGCACTCTGTTTATAACACACAAGTTTCATTCTAGTGCCATGCTTTTCTCTTCCATTATTCTAAAACATTTCATTTCTGCTCAGACAAACATCAGCATGTCTCCAGTATATGAGCTGCCTTGGACGTCCTCCTCATCTACCGATGCAGGACAAAAAGAATCCCAATTCGGTTCCTGTTCCTACGACTACGATGGGACTAATGGCAGGACACAGTCCCAGGAGGAAGCAGCGTTGCTGGAAGAGCTCAATTCGCTTCTGGCCGAAGCACGAATTTTTCCTGTGCATTCAATCATCACCAGAATCGTGTTAGCGTTGGAGTCTGTCTCAGGTGATTTTTTTTATGTATCTAAACTTATCAGCTCCGTAACTGTGGACGAAGTGTTCACTAAGTTACAGGAAATAATCTCCCTCATCTCGCCGGTGGAGGCCGGTGGAGATGAACGACTTTTATGACAACCAATTCGACTTCAAAATCGACATGTTGAAACGCCATGCTAAGGCATGGTCTCTGGAATTGGATGACGACATTTCTTTATCCAAGAGTGGCAAGGACCACGAGTATCGACTATGGGAGCTGATGGACAGCATCTCGAAGCTCTCTAGAAACGCCTCTATATGGCAGCGGTCATCCGGGGTGCCGCTGTGGTCGCACTTGACCCGAGTTCGAGACCTGGAGGAGCTGCTGCCTGAAGACGAGAAGCAATGCTCCGGCTGCACGTCTGTGACCATCAAAAAAGAAGTCAACTTTGCAATTCTCTCCGGCTGCCTGCACCTGCTCTGCGAAAGCTGCGCTTGGAGCTGGTTTGAAGCCAAGTGAGTACTGAAAATGGGAGAATTTTATAAAAATTTTTGTGGGATAATTGGTTGTAAATGCTTTCGTTGCATTGATGATGAAGAGGTCAGCAGGCTGTGCAACAGAGTGATCTTACTTTAAATTATTCCTTTACATTTACTAAATTCTAATATTAATTACACAACTCTTGCCTACATCACCTTATGCATCTATTCAACCTAAGAATTTTACTTTTAATTTCATTAGTTATACTTCAGAGGTTAGGGGTTTAATACTACATGCTGTAAATTTAACAAAAGTTCAATATCCTGAGAGACGATCGCACTTAATAAGATTACCTTCTCTACGAAAACGGAGAGTCAAATGTTATTCTTTCAACTTTGTTTTAAAAATGGACAAAAACAAATAAACAGACTTTTCTTCTAAGACAACAGTTTATGAGATCATACCAGTCACTTTGACAGGCAACTGAAGTGTATTTTCCAGTGGAAGTCAACTTTAAGATCTGAAATACTTTGCTGTCTTGTGTTTTTTATAAAGCAGGGCATGACACATTACAAAATACATCTTAGAACAATGCATTTTTTATGCCTCACAGAGAGCAGACTGCAAGACAATGCAGATGTTTTAATTTTATATTTGTGTTTCAGCTCGACATGCCCGCTGTGCCAGCAGAACTGCCCATCGTTTACAACCAGGGACAAGTTCGTAGAGTTCAAGTGCGAGCAGCGGCAGTAGGAGCAGCGGTACTCCCTAGGAGGAGGTTTTCAATACCGACGTTCGCACACACGGCCCAGGACGCGCTATTCCCCCTATTGAACTGGGAGAGCCTGATGTTCTAACTGGCAAGGTGTCATCCAACTGGTGACGTGCCCAAATTAAGACAGCAAGAAGACAGGAAGAGATGGAGAAAGTACGACGCATAATTTATTTTTTAATAAAAAACAAGAAATGCAATTCATTGTATGTTTTTGTTCTTTCATTACCAAAAGGTCCTTAGTATGTTGGTATCATAATATATATGTTGATGGTCGAATGAAATATTGAGAGGAATTCAAAAAAATGTTTCCCTTTGCTAGTCTGATGTGAGCTCGAAAAAGCTTATTTTAATGCTGAGTGAAAAGACGGCAAACGTTGATAAGAGCGCTTTAGGGGACACAGAATCCATTCACATTGACACATGAACTTAGCGATTCTGGGATTGTAACTGATGTTGTTGGAAATACAGCGAATGGAAATCTAGGTTTGTGTGCGTAAGATAAAGAAAGGTGAATGTTGATTAGTTGAAATGATTTTTGTCGTGCATACACGATAACAAGTATCTCCTAGTTACGAGCGTGTTAATCGTAAGGAGAACATGCCTTACCATTGATGAAAATGCACGAAATTTAAGTGAAAAATGATGCTTTTAATATTTTCGTTTTTGAGAAATACAATTGCCTCACGATGAATGTAAAAGAAATGGGTGACGCGAAACAGAGCGCTGAAATAAACATTTGTACTAAGAATCCTATTTCATCTTGTTGATGAGTGAGTACTGACTTAATTGATTTGCAATCTTAATAATAACGCACAACCTGGTGATTGTAGTCATCAAAATTTTGAAAGTTATTCTGTCTCTGATTGATGATAGATTTGAGAGACAGCAATTGAAAACAGATGCTTTAAAGCTACGAAAACTAGTTGAGAAATATGTAGTTGAGTAGGATTTGCACAGCGTCTTTACCTTTCTTCTATGTTCCGTATAATTTCAGCCTTTGACTAATGAGCTACACGATAAGAGTTCAGAAAATAATTTTCAACTACAGGAGTAGATAGTTGATGAAAAGATATTACATTTAGAGTGCAGTTTAAAGTCTCAGTTGATACTATTTTGCTCTAACTCTTGAACTCCTACAAACGGGCATAATACGCATGCACACACATTTAATCACAGGCATAAAAATGGACGTTTGATTAACGCTTAGCCCATCTGGAAAAATAGCATGACGAAATTCTAAACTAATTTTCCGTGCCTACACACCAGCAAGCACTCAGGACCGAGCGCGTCCCACTCGGAGAGAACGCGCCCCGCCATGACAAATGGGTGAAATTTTCTGTAGAAGTGATGCCGGCAGAAAATATTTCCGGGAAACGAGAATGATTTTCACGTAATGCTACTGAAAACATACTGCACGAACAAAACGATGGAATAAACATTCATGGTGATCTGACAACGCAGTGTTTTTATCATACATTATTGATTTACTTTAGCAGCCATGTAGGATAAATATTATTGATTTACAATAAAATGTTTCCTAATTGTACGTCGTTAGCTATGGATAGGCGCTTAAATTTGAAACATTATTCACCTTGCGACTACAGATTGCGTTTTGCTTTGGAAGCCGATATTGATGTAACATTTGAAAGAGAGATTTTGTAAAACAAACAAACTTACAGTTGAATGGTTTCCAAAAAATTGAGAATAAAAAATCGGTACTTCAAGTTAAATTCCCAGTACAACCTTCACTTAAAATTTTTAAACTTTTTAATTTCGAAAATCTTTTACAATCACTTCCACTGCAACGTGACGCAACAATAATATAACATTAGGATTGAAAAAAACTTGACAATCAATTCATAAAGATACCATATTTAGATACATGCCAGAGGTGTGTGCGTCGACGTGCCAGAGGCGTATCAACACCAAAGAGCACCACGCACACTCAAAAAATTCCGCTTGGTCCAGCCGCGTTTGTTCGTTGCTAATTGTTGTCAAGTCTATGAAGCTATGAGAAATCCGAGGTGCTTAAATTGTTTTTTTTTTCCCATAAATTTAGGAAGATCGGGCATACGATAGTCAGCCCACATGCATGTAAACAACCACACACTACAGTGGTGTCCGGATATACCTTGCATATTTATGTTAGAAAAAGGCTTAACCGTGATTTAAATGCTCATTTCGTACAATTTGAAGGTAAATATGAACCGTTCACGTATTTCTCATTTCTGTCGCCCCTCCACCCCTGAGCGCTTCCCACCCGAGCACAAGATGTGCAAGTAGTTGCGGCGGCTCCCACACATCATTTACACCGACGGAAATGTGCCACTAACCTTGCTGGTGTCACGTCTCTCCTCCTAATCTTTACTAATCAATAACCTTCATCTTGTTATCACATTCCAATGCTGACAGTTTGCTCGAGCAAACCTTCTCTCTGCACTACAGTTGTGGTGGACTCTCAAATTGTCCATTTATACGTGTATGGGTCCTAGGTTTAGTTACACAGTACGCTTAGATCTTTTATTATTCCATTTGCTCTGACGTTTTTCTGAAAATCACTTAGCTAACGACGCAAAAACAATACTCTGGACATGTAACGCACCACCCATCCTGTTGTTTTTGGTTACTGGGGATTTTTTGTGAGTCTTTTCAAGAAAGTGTAATTTCAAGCGGAACAAAACTGATGAACGCCGTATTTTCCAGCCATGAAATCTGTTCGCTGCTTAATTTTCACATTGTCATTTAAATTTGATTTTCCGTGGTTGTGAAAACAATTTCCCGGTCTTTTCAAATCCAAAATTCTCCTTTGCATGACGGAGCTCGCGTTCATCGTAACTTGTGATAGACTAAGAGTCTCTAATTCGGCAGTTCAGTCGATGACATATTGTTTAAGAATTTGACATTTTGCTCATTCTGGTGCGTCAATTCAATATTTTTTAAACTAACTTACATAATTGTTCAATAAATTGACCCGCATTTGTAACATTTATCAACACGTGAACGCATCACAGGCAAATTCTTCCACGACACTAACAAGAGACGCAGCTTAGTACATCAGCTCTCAGTATGTTCACCATTTTACGCCTACAAATTGTTTACAAACACCAAATTGGAAGAAACTTGTAGTGGAAGTCAGTTCCTCCGGTCAACATCGTGACTATGTTTGATGGCTTCATAAATGTTTGGAAGCCAGTCACCATAAATGGTGGCGTGTGATAATAAAGTTATAAATGTTGTGTTCCATAATGGTTGTTATTCTCTTTTGTTGTCTGTTTATGAAGAAATAGAGAGCATCATTATCTCGTAGAGAATAATTTAGTGTATTTTTTTCAAATATGAACGGAATATTAGGTCTCAAGAGTATTTAAAATACTCAATAAATAACTCAACCGTAGGTATATATCGTTGCTACTGCAGGTGTTGAACTGAGCACAAGGTATGAGTGCACATGTTACACGGCGCTGTCTACATATGTTACAAACATATGTTTAGGTGCCCTCCTGAACTCAAAGGAAGCAATTTTGAAAATAACGAACACTAAATCGATCATGCCTTCATTTAGCTTTCATCAAGTATTCATGAACCTGAATAAGAGATTTCCTCGGTGTACAACGGCGGCTCACATCGCGACTGACGTGTTAAATAGTAACGCTTCTTGTTGATTGAACTAAGAGCTAATTTTACAGGTAGGCAATTTATTAAATTAAATATATCTAGACCATCTGTAATTTCTTTCATGTAAGAGATTCTCCACAAGCCGAAAAATGCAGTAATATCATATTCACATCGCCTCAGGGGGAATACAACTATTGTATCTATGGGAATTAGCGCTCCCAGGGGGAAAATACGAGGGTCCGAGCTGAGAGTTAGATAGGCCTTCTTTTTGTTGAAATAAAATGCTTTTGTTAAAATAAGGACCACATTTTTTCGGTTCACTGCTGTCCTGTATTTCAGCTCCTACTACTTTCTTCTTCGACTACGATCTTCTTTTAGAAGTTTCTTTCTCAACTTGCTGTTTCTATGCCCTTTCTGCATAGATTCCGCATTCCTTCAACTCCGTACTAAATGGTGCCCTCCTCCTTCCTCTCGTTGGATCGCCTTTGTGACGAATAGGGAAGCTTAAAATAACTATTAATCTAATCTAATCTATCATACTCATATAATAAAACCCCAGGTGTCTTCGTAAATTTATATATTTTGTGTGCGTAATTTCTCTTTCGTTATTACAATGGGAATCTGCTTGCTTAGGTGGTAACGTAGATACCATTAAAATAAGATAAAAACCTGGCATCCGCTCACTTTTGTTTGTATAAGTAAAAAATATTGCGTGAAAATTGAATCTATTGTTCTTAAGAAAATACAGCTTATCGCGAGGGAAAATATATAGAAAATTTTTTTAAAAACTCTTTGGCTAGCGAAAATAATAAATATTTACTACAAGGAATGACCGTCGTATGTTTATTTATACGTTTCGTGTCACGCTCTTCAGAATATAGTTAGCGACGAAATTATTCGTACACTCTTCGTCTTTTAAAACTTTCTAGAATTACTCAAAAAACATTGTTGCGACAGGCATATGATTTTCCCAGGGTGCGAAGCACATGTTAGTGACAATAATACGAAGTTTCTAGAACAAAATAACATATTTGAAAGGTTTAACAAGCTGAACTTCAGAAACACGATAAGATTAAATTATTCATACAGTGAGTAGTATTACAATTTATTAAGGTGAATCTAACATTTCAGTACATTTTTAATAATCAATAGCGGGACCTTTCATCTTCACAACATTTTAAAGCCTTTTATTTTAGTTTTTGACAAGCTTTTCCGTAGTTCCAGATGAAATAGTGTTCTATTCTTCAATGGCGATGCGTTTCAATTCCAGCAGATTCTTTGGAGCTCTCTTGTTGATGTTGAATTTTTTCCTGCCACAAGTTTTCAATGGGATTGAGATCAGGACTCATTGAAGGCCATGGCAGAACATTTATCTTATTTCTTTGGAGCCAGCCAGTCGTGGACTTGGCCGTGTGCTTTGGGTCATTGTCTTGTTGAAATACCTTCCGCCTTCCAAGTCCCATACTATTAGCTGATACTTTCAGGTTTTCGTCCAAAATAGAAATATAGTCATCAGAGTTCATCTTCCCTTCAATTGCAACCAATTTACACGGACGCCGACCTCAAAGGACTCCACTCCACAAACCATGTCATGTTGCTGCTCGCCAGAACTTTGCAAAGTCCCATTTGGAGAAGGACAGAGGCTTTTGGGACAGAGTATTATGGAGTGACGAAACCAAAATCGAGCTTTTTGGGCACAATGACGTGAAGAAGGTTTGGCGTAAGAATGGCGAAGCATTTCTGCCGTAGAACACTGTGCCAGCAGTTAAACACGGAGGTCGATCACACGGAGGTCGGAGATAGCAACGAAGTCTGTTTCTGCTTGTTCAAACGATTTTTGTAAAAACAAGTTGCAATTTGTTTCATCGACAGAGATGATATATTTGCCTTGGCCTATTCATTTGAAGGGATGTCACAATTTTTATTGCTAATGCAGGATTGCATCTGTGTAGTAATGTACTCATATTAATTGTAATCAAATGGTATCGTAAATAAGTACTCAGTCAATCGCATTTGCATATTTCTTTAAAAGGTTAAATCTACATATCGTCCAATGGTAATCTTTTGTAGTAGCATCCATAAATGATTGTATGCGTGATAACAGGCAATGTCACGCAAATCAATCTCTATTTGAGTGTAAATACTTCCTCGATACTACTATATGTATGTGTAACATAAAATTACCTTTGAACATAAATATTTGAATAGACGCATGCTGCCATTAATTTAGAATTGTAAAACAACTTTAATGTGTAGTATAAAACGAAATTTTTATAATTGACTTCTATCTGTTTCTCCGCTCAAAGATCTGAATCACACTCTGCCTTCTGATGCTGGATACTTACCACATTTTACGACAGCTTGTTTTTATATTACAGAAAGTTTTATATTCCTTGCGGAAATGAAAAAGGTTTTTCTTGCTCATCACATCCAATAGATACATATTTAACACAAAAAACGCTCAAATTAAAGAGTGATTATGTCAATTCTTAACTCAACTTAGGGCTGGATTAATTTGAGCTTGACTTTTATTAATTCGAACTTGACTTGGATTAGTTCGAACTTGACTTGGATTAATTTGAACTTGACTTGGATTAATTTGAACTTGACTTGGATTAATTTGAACTTGACTTGGATTAATTTGAACTTGACTTGGATTAATTTGAACTTGACTTGGATTAATTTGAACTCGACTTGGATTAATATGAACTTGACTTGGATTAATTTGAACTTGAGTTGGGTTAAATTGAACTTGATTTGGATTAGTTTATATTTGACTTGAATTAATTTGAACTCACTTGAGTTAATTTGGACCTGACTTTGATTAATTTGAACTTAACTTGGATTAATTTAAAGAGAAAAAGGTGTAGTGAAGAAAGAATGATTGCTTACCCTCGAAGAAGGCATGTGGACACCGTTGCGATGGGGGAGGGTGGAGTACGAGATGCAAATGAGATCGGACGAGGTTATACGAGCTTCTCATAATTTCCCGAAAGATTCGAATACCTATTATCTAAGCATTTTGACGAGAGTAATTTCTTCTTGTTAGGATAGAATTTCTTTTCGGATTGAGAAATCGCTCTAGCGAAAACGATTCCTCATTATTACCGCAGCGATGCAGCGATACGTACTTCGGTGGACACGTGAATGTCCCAGTGATGGCAGTCATTACAGAATTTACCAATATAGTTTATTAACAATTTGACTGCGACGTGAGGCATTGGTGGTCACTGAAGGAATTTTCATAACGCTGCTGACCGACCAGTAGTCACAATCTCAATTTCCAAACATACCCAATCAAAACGATGTGAAAGCACGATCCAGTCGATGCTTGCTATTTTCAAAATTGCTCATTGCAATTGCCTTTCAATTTGAGATGAAATTAAACTTCATTTTTACCCGCTGTAGTCAAAGTGTTAACCCCTTTGCAGTGGTTATGACGGTTTTGCCTAACTCAAAATGTATGAAAATGTTTCGTTGAACCGTTTCCGACGTAAACTTCACTAAACTCATTGCAGTCAATCACACTGCTGCAAAACGCTCGCGTAGAATTACTTGAATAATGAGTCAGTTATTATCTTTGCTTACGTTAATTCCCTTTCATTTGAACGGTCTGCACACTGGCCCTCATACTATGAGGAATGGGGGGCGTCTCGATTGCACGTTGCTGGGGAAAAGTTCAAAATCCTAGTTTGACCACAAATGTTTATTGCACTAAAATTTCTCCATTTTTGTGTGTACGGGGAACATCACGGTATCTGGGATACAACTATAAAGTTGTTCCTTTGTCGCTCTTTCCAGATTTCTTTATTGCTGCATCAGCCTACTTTATACGTCACATTTTCGTCCAGTTAATTCAGACGCTCTATGCCAGTGGTTTATAACCTTTTTTCACTCATTCCCCGCTTTTTAGTGAACCAACTTTCCATTCCCCACCTCAGCATCGGTGAGGAATGGAGCATTCCCCAACACAGCAATTGCCTTTTACTTATCTGTGACATTCCTATCCCAGCAGTGTTGTCACTTGTAATCAAACATGACATACAATACCTCATTATGGTTGTTTTTGTTATTAAAACAAACTGTAGATGCTTGTGATTTGGTAAATGAGTCAGCATTTGAATGTAATGCATTAGATTTTGAAATACTATCGAGCTTTTGTGGATGGAGACAAATGCACGAAATTTCCCCATGACAATTCCGCCATTCCCCACCAGAAGGGAATTCCCCACAGGTTAAGAACCGCTGCTTTATGCCAATGTTGACTATTTCAGAACGAGTACGGCGATTGAAACACATATTAATCATCATAACCTTTCGTTTCTATAGAGTAAATTTGCGTGAATAAGATATTGCGCGACTATTTCCTCAGCTCCTGCGCTGCAGCTGCTCACAGCAACACTGTGTGATCGCTGTGGCTCCTACTTGTTGCGTGGGGTGAGAGCAGCATTTGCTCTGAATAGAAGCAAGAGAGAGTTTGGAAAAGATTGGAAATGACCAATATGTTTTAAGCCGTTTCGACCTATTTTCAACAGTACTTGAATTCTCAAGCGTAGATTTCTAAGTGAAAATTTACACCTTTGCATTTTTACAAAGCTTCCAAATCGGTAAATTTCCCTCCCGGCGTGAATGTATTTACCCAAAAACTGGTGTATAAATAAAAACTAAAATAACGCACACAGTCACCAACTAATTGCTAAATTGTGCAAATCCACTGAATTCCCATCTTTATTTACATTGTGGTAAAAATTTGTAGCATAGTTTTAATCAATTTGTTGAGAAGTGTACTCTTCCCAATGTTCGTGCGAACAAACTTTTTACTCACCAACGCACGAGTGAGAACAATAAATCTTTAGCTTCAATGTAAATAATCTAATACTTTATTCCCTCGAAAAACTTCGCATAGGACGGCTTATCAGAGCTACTCACTCGTTCAACTGGAAACATTCTACGTGATCAACTAAGTTTTATGCAGATATCGAGGAGGAGTCTGCGGTTTAAATTCACATGGTTTGAAATTCACTCGTACTTTTCACTGGATTATCCTCCCTGCGTGAGTGACAGGGTGTAAGGAGTGGTGCAGTGCTAAGCTGCTCCACCGCTCGCTGCCTGGCTCGACGGGCGTCAGGGAACAGGTGTGCCACCAGTTGCGTAATTAGTTCACGCGACGGCGGAAAGCTGACTCTAATAGTGCTAATGTCAATTATTTCAGATGCAAATGCTTGCTATTCTGATGTGACTTGGGCTATTTCTCTCCGTGCCATTGCCAGTTATACCTGAACAGCTCATTCTATGTAGATGTTGCTGCGCCGAAAGCTTTTCTTTTCTGCGCCGGTGAAAATTGTGGATTTTCGTTTTTGAAATTGAACCTAGGGGCAAACGAAGTGTGCAGGCAAAGTTCTTTGCTTAACTTTCGAGGCCGGCAAGGGTAATTTCTGGAAAAGACTACGAGAAGGAAAGCTGCGTTTTATTTTTACTGTGCATCTTTTGTGAAAAGCAAGTTGCACAGTAAATCGTGTGGGTATGGGCCTGTGGAGATGACTGGACGTAACTGAAGATGACAGCTATGAGTAAGGGCAGCTAACCATCTTTTTACTTACGCTCACCTGAATTTGCTGGGCCATTGTTTTCATTCTGGGGTAGTGATCAGCTCTCAACTGCTCCTAAGATTCAAATATTTTTTAAATACTGCAAATGAAAATCTGATTGGGTTTTTGGTCGACGTTCTCAAGCTCTATTTTCAGTGATTTATGACGAAATGCATCACACTGTTTTCAGAAAAAAACACGAAAGCAAATTTAAGCCGCCTTTCTCTATGCTGTAGATTCGATGTCTTAAAGTACCCATTTTACAATCAGCATTTTCTTTATATTAGTTGTATGGTAAGTCTGTGCTGCCACAACCACAGCAGCTACCACAACCACAACCCCAGCGAGCCCGAATCACAACTACATTAACAGCATCAACCACAACAGCAGCCTCAACCAATGCTTCTACCACAGTTACGACCACAGCCTCAACCACAACCACACCAGCAGCAGCCCCAGCTGACATGCACAATACCGGCGCCAGATTTGCATTCGCTGAACGCGTTGCCCCGGAATGCGACACCGTTTTATTGCCACGATATTTTCATGTCTGGCGCTAAAGTTCGGCGACGCATTCAAATTGGTGCTTTTACTTCGCGGAACAAAACTATCCAAATGGTGCAGGTGGAGGCCCGCTGTGTCGAGGAAGAGACCACAGCCGCACCAGAATTGCGACATTTTGTTCGCCAGTAGTGCGCTGAAAAATATGTATCAAGCTCCCAGCTTTTGCTTTCTCTGTTGAGATCACCCTCTGAGCGGCGTAAAGGTTTGGCATTTTGGATACACAAAAGCGGTGAACACATCACAAGAAAGATAATGAGACATTTTTTTCGCATTCGTGTAGATGAAGTCATGTTTTTTAGTTCCCTCTAGCCCATCTTTGACACGTTAAATCAGGTTACAAGACAAGATGACAACAAGTGGCTGTGGTAGTTGCTGTGGTTGTGGTAGTTGCTGTGGTTGTGGTAGTTGCTGTGGTTGTGGTAGCTGCTGTGGTTGTGGTAGCTGCTGTGGTTGTGGTAGCTGCTGTGGTTGTGGTAGCTGCTGTGGTTGTGGTAGCTGATGTGGTTGTGGAAGCTGCTGT
>JACJUY010003075.1:63507-75506 GCA_014220935.1 Platorchestia sp. MABIK | reverse complement strand
TGCCTTCCCCCCCTCACAATGACATCTGCCAATGCCTTCCCCCCCTCTCAATGACATCTGCCCTGCCTTCTCCCCACATCTTAATAACTGACATCTGCCTCTGCCTTCTTCATCACGCTCAAGACAACAAGGCACGGTGATTATGACCGGCAGATTCATGCGAGGCCGCTTCTGTAATGGGACCGAGGTCTCTGATGCCCAACCTTGTTTCAGTCGCGCAGAGTAGGAAATACCGGATGCCAATGTTTTCGATCTCAATTTGTTCTCCTTGAATATTGTACTAAGGATATATCCCTAAATAATCCGGTGTTGCAATTGACGAACAGACTATTTGAATGTGAATAATTATTTCAGAATAGTAGGGAAGTCTCTGAGTGCTATGCTTTTGCGTGGACTGTGGAGGAGTTCTAGGTATAGTTACGAGAGTGTGGGGACGTCTATTTGTTTCCTATCCATTTTAGGACGTGTTCGGCTCAGACATTCAATGAGTGATGGATAGAGTCGTCTCATGAGGGAAACCTCATTTTCCTGTAGTAAAAATACTAGTCTGAAGCGGGTAACCGGACTACTTTCTTCGTACGACAATTGGCCCAGAATGCCGCCGTTAATTTCAACAATATTTATTTTTGTGCAGTGCAAATATTTAATGTGTCAATACTACAATGAAATTTAATTATAAAAACTTCGTTCTAAGCCTCTGCTGCTTCAATGAAGCATGAAGATTGTAACTGTCAAGTTCGGTTGCGTTAGGTTGAATTTGGTTCAACTGCGGTAGGTAAGGTTGTTATGCTAAGTATGAACTAAACAAATATGCATAAGTTGTGGTACTGGAACTAAACAAACATGCATAGGTTGTGGTACTGGAACTAAACTAACATATGTACGTACTGAGGTTGATGTTCTGGAACGATTGTAGTGGGCGGCAGCTGTCCATTGCGCGATTGCCTAAGAACCATCAAGACGTCCACTAGGGCCCTAACTGCCCACTGACATCGAACATAAAGTCTGCTCTCGGACTTAATTCAAGTGATCAAACCGTTGAATACACATTCTCCTCACGGCATCGAGTCGGCCAGAAGATGAGTGTTGCAATGACCAGAAGATAAGTTTTGCAAATACATTTTTACTCACTCACCTCACAGCATTTATTTATCTTTCAATTGATCGTGTGGCCGTGTGCGAGAAGTTTTCTTTGGTTGTGTCAGTCATATTCAATGGAACCCATTTCCAATCTGAAGATAGCTAGTGTTACGTTTTCGTTTGCATCCATGCCACCGAAATTATTGAAAAGGATTCTATTTAGAGGCTCATGCTTCCCATTGACAGAAGCGGTATAAGGAATGCTTCATTCCGGATATTATCTTAATATTTATGAACCGTTTTGACCATTTTACTGAAGTCCATCTTTCAAAAATAAAAAATACATGAGTGGACATTGTGCTCCCACACAAGAGGATTGTCTGACAGTGCATCTTGGCATCTTGAGGCGTAATTAACGCTCCTCGAGGATATATAGAATACCTGAGATGGGCTCAGGGGGATGCTGATGGTGTCTGTTCTCGTCAGTGTACTGTGGGGATGTGGCGATCCTCTGCGGCTGCCCAAGCCACTCCTCACTGAAGCAGCAAACTTGATGCACGAATCTGTCGTGGGTTTAGATTTATAGTTAGGTAGGGCTTATCGTTCATCCTTTTCACTCAAACTTCTCCGTCTCTCTCGTGAGGGAAGCCGCCTAGATACCGTGCAAGCGACCTCCTGCGCGAGTGTCATCGTCTTTTATTTTTCATTTAAATTCCCTTTTTGTCTCACTGAGATGCTTATATCAACTTCTATTACTGTAGCTAACTGTAGATTGACATGTATACTTCACTCGCAGCTGTGCATCTAACTCTGCATGCAATGGGTTCTGAGCGGAACAGCAGGAAATCCTGACGCACTAATATTTGTCTCTAATTAAACTAACATGCCCATGAAAAACGACATGCTTGGTTCAGATATCGCAATTAAGCTTAACATTTGCATGACTAAGATATAAATCAACGCCTTCTTTCCTCACATCACGTATTTTATCTGCATAAAAATGAGTCACAACCCCAAAATAAAACAAAAGCGCATTTTAAAATTATTCGCCGATTCATCTTTCAACAGTTTGAAATTCTCACGCTAAAACATATTTAATTTCTCAAGTTAATACATGTATGTACCAACAGGGCGACCGGCATTTTGTTGAACAAACTTTAGCATAAGGTTGGAACTGTTGAAATAAATACTTTTTAACCTATAACCGTGAAGCCGGAACTACTCTGTTAAGTTACAAGGACTTGAAATTTGAAACGTACTGGAGCAAAATTTGTGATCTTATATCTCCAGAAGTAGAAATCTTAGTGCGTAATATGAGGAGACATTGGTGACCATATGATGGGGCCGCCTCGACCAATCCAGCGATTTGGACATCGGGTATCCAATAACTGGGCAGAAGTAATCGCGAAGTGTGCAGGAACACCATCGTGACCTCTGACTTTCTCCTTCATCTTTTATCTTGTTTCATAACCATCCTTCTTAACTTACTGTTTCTATGCGCACGGGATCCCGTGCAGGATGTCACATTGTGCATAGATTCTGCATTCTCTTAGCTCCGTACTAAATGGTGCCTTCATCCTTCCACACTTTGAATATCTTCGTTATGGTAAGGGAGGCTAAAACTAATTTATAATCAATCAATAAACGTCATCGTGTTGGAACCACATTCATTTGATGTCGGCTAAGGAAGCATCTCTTTACAACTCAGGGAATACTTCATTTAGAAAATCTAGTAATTGCGTCCATTCATTGTTTCCGGTATTACTTATTGCCCAATCAGATGGTTGCTAAGAATATTCATTCTAACCTTTACGAAGAATCTAACCTGGTGCTTACCGTGTCGCGTAACATGTGAATTAACGTCAGACCACAAGTCAAGATCATAGACTTTAACTGGTCCTCCTCACGTGAATGATGCTTTACCTATGAATAAAACTTTTCATTAAAAAACAAGATTCTCCAACAGTTTTGAATAGAATCTCACTAACAAATTTAACACGACGTGAGAAATCCACCCCGTTTAATTCCTACGTACCCTAAACGGGAAATGAATGTTGACCAGTATCGTTTTGCACGTCCCGCTTCGTAGTTCGACTCATATGCAGAACACGTGCAGCAGACGGAGTACTTGTGGTGAGATTATTTCGAAACTGTTGTAATAATTTTCCCTCCATGTTTTGATCTCTAATTTTCTGTGGCGTCCTCCTTCAGGTTGTGCTCTGCAAAATGCTCCGTCTCCACACAATCTCGGGTAGATGGCAATTAATATTTGACGCCATGGAACACGTCTGTTCGGATATCATGGAGCGTAAATTCGGATAGCCTCCTCAAAATTATCATTTGCTGCATCGCAAGATAGGAGCACATCTGCTGATTCAGCGTTGGAGACTCGCTCCAATGCCGTTAATGCCTTCGTAGCTAATGATTAGTTTAATGTGAACAAACTAATTTCTGATGTAATGGAACATTTAGAAAGCCAAATGAAAATTGCAAGTCTTTGTAACTCTTTAACGAAGCATTTTCGACTGGTCCCAGCATAATGTTACAGCTTGCTCCACACAATGCCGGTCAACCCGCAATGAAGAAAACAGCGCGAATTTTACTCCTTGCGAAACCGATTAACTCGATGTCTCTGACTTCTCTCGCTGTTAAGAACGCTCGTTCCTGAAGAAATGAAGCCTGAAAGGCAATTGTTATACAGTGACGCTTGAATTAAACTTCACCATAATTCTCTGTGACTGTTGCTTACTAAGCGTTATCGGAAGTTTAACCTTACGTTTAGTATTGCTGATAATAATGTCAAATAGGCCATCAGTATCTACTCACGGCTAATCAGCGTTGCTCTCGTCACATACTTCATTGGATATGTCCTGGGCCAACAATACAGTCATGTAACCAAGTTTCACTTGAAGATAATATATTCAGCAATAGTCCCTGCCTGCAACAGACTTAATCCCATCGTCATTGGGCTACCATGCGAACCCCCATCTCTGTGAATCGCAAAGGCGTCTATTTTGTAAGAGACCGAAAAGTTTCAAAAACATCCCATTCGTCAATATTCATGGGGACTCCAGTCCAAAATGGTGAATTCAGCGCAGTGATTTATTACCAGCGTTTCATTTTTCTGTAGAGCGTATTGTCTAAACTGACTTTTCAATTCAGTTTTTTCTGGATTATATTTTTGTATACTTTTGTGCTCATTGTATCAAGTGAGAAGTTGGGATATTTGCACTGCCATCCAGTCGAGTAGCTTCCGAGGAACCGAGCGCTGCGGGAGGGTTTGAGGGGTCCCTGGTGCGGCGCAGAAAGGGGGAGGATGTGCCGATATCGTCTGTCCTCGTCAGTGTACCTGAGGTGGCCATCATTTTTCACAATGGTAGCCTTTGCGGTTCATCTTAGAGCTAAAAACATTCGTTGGAGCAGTCTCTTGTGGGCTTCATTTTGTTTTTGCGTGGGAGTCTGTGTCATCGGAATCAATTTAGATGCACATGTAGGGTTCTGTTCATGTTTATAAGAGGGTTCAAATAGTGTAAGAGAAAATTCTTCGCTTGAGGCCTAGGTTTTCTCTTTTTCATCTCAAAATTCTGGAAAATCGTTCAAGTTTTATATCTCACAGATAAGACGATTTCGTTCACAAGTTTTAAAAGAGCACGCCAGAGTAAACATAGCATCAATTACGTGCACCGTATCATTCAATTTTAGGCCGATGTGAAATATGATGCTTAGTTATTGGACACATCATCGAATAAAGCAATTGTCAACTTGATAATCAAGAATGGAGCACTTGCTAGTCTTGTAAGTTGATTTTGGACAGTTTTGGGGAAAACATCACCTCAGAGTGAATAAAACCACAAATATTTTCAAACTTCCACCCTACGACGACACGCGCTAATGTGCTGGCTTTGTCTGATTTTCACTTCCTTTATTTTGTTGAAGGAAAGAATTTTGCTAATGCCAGTTCCGGTGGGTTCCACTTCTTGCACGAGTCATCGATGCTATCTTCTCTGTTTTTTTTTTCTGTTTTTTTCTTCCGGGTACGATTCTCGGTTGCGAATTATTACAATAATCCGCGTGCATGCACTAGCAAAACTCTTTAGAAAACTTTGCTGAACCCTAACACTTCTATCTGTTATAAAGTATAGTAGCTACATAGATCTAAGTAGAATTACCTAGTGTCTATTTCTCCCACTCTAACAGCACTCCTATACTTCTACTAGCTTTCGCCGGTTTGTTTTCTCGACAATAACGTGTCCTTTAAAATTCTGAGAACGTCAGCAATCGATTTAGGTGAGTACTGCATTCATCCCTTCAAATAGGCCTGTTGCATATTTAGCGCGCCGACACCGCCACTACAGGCGTCTGCCTTATCAGCAGCTTTGGGTGCTGTGCTGATCGGGCACTGTCACCCACCTCATCCACGCTGATGTCTTGTATTTCTGATTTCATTCCACTGATGGATGATAGTGCCTTGAGAACTCATGGCAAAATAAATTTTAGGATCTATGTTTTCATTTTTGTTGTTCTTTACTTTTCATGATCGTCATCTTTATCCTTTTATATTCCTTTTTTATGTTCTGTATCTGTTATATTTTTTTTTCACCGATATGAGAAAACACTCGTGCTATTTTATGAATCTGTACCCTGTACTGTTGGGTAAATGTTAAGAAATCTGTGGAAACTCCTTCTCCGAACTCTTATGATGATCCATCATCAGGATCATAAATAAATAATTATGTCTAGTAGTATGCAAGAAGCGTTTTGCCTTTTACCAAGAAGATCCTTACTTTTTCAACTTCGAGCGAGTTTCTCGATTTTAAAATGGTTTCCACTTTTCATGGAGTTGTGGCTCCTGAGAGCCCATGATTTGAATGAGAGCATCTCGGCTCGCGTCGTGCACGGTTCAATTCTTTATGCCAGCTGAACAAGAGGGACAGGAGGCAATATAGAACAAGAAGTTCAAAATTGCACGCCAAGTAGAAAATGACCAAATAAATACTTTTTCTTCTATGAAATTTTCCGAAAAAATTCAGGCTTTTCATACTTTAGCTGTTTATTGTTGTAACGGATGACAATTTAATGACACAAAACTCGCAATATTTATTTTGAATTTACTTTACAAATACTTCTATTCTATGAGAGCTTGCGATAATAAAATTTACAATAAAAAAGAGAGAACCAGGAAAATGGTATAAAACATTTTTCATTAAAATGTATTCTCGAGACTGTATAAGACTCGTAAAAATGGACGTTTCGAGCCTTCGCTCATCATCAGCAATACGAGCGAAGGCTCGAAACGTCCATTTTTACGAGTCTTATACAGTCTCGAGAATACATTTTAATGAAAAATGTTTTATACCATTTTCCTGGTTCTCTCTTTTTTATTGAAAATTCGAAAATACCGGAATAACTGCTTCGAACATATAATAAAATTTAGTTTTAGGGATATTTGGGAAAACAGTTGGGAACACATGAAGAGCCTAGTTTGTGCTACACCCATTGAAGCTGAGGAAGATCTCGTGGCCAGAGTTGCAGTGGCTGCTGGTAAGATTTCTGAAATGCCAGACGTGTTTCCTAACATCTGGCAGTGGTGGAGATTAAGATTTGAAAAGTGCATTGATGCAGGTGGAACACATTTTGAACAATTTTTGGAAATTAAATTCAAAATAAATATTGCAAGTGATCGTGTCATTAAATTTTATCCTTTAAAACAATAAACAGCTAATATCTCAGAAGCCTGAACTTTTTTTCGGAAATTTTCATGTAGGAAAAAGTGTTTATTTAGTCATTTTCTACTTGGTGTGAAATTTTGTACCTCGTGTTCTGAAACAACCAGTACACGTTAATGTCAGCTGTAGAAAAACAAACATCGTCATCTTAGGATGCTTTATTTCCAATCAAGCCTGATACATATGATTTTGAGCATTGGTTTTTCAAATGCCTTATAACTAACACTATATTTAGGACACCATGACGGTTCCCCCGCAAAGCCGGTACCCATTTCCGACACCTGGGTTGAGTGGGGTATTGTGCTTGAGCTTTCCCTTATACCCAACGGGGAAAATCGCCGCGCCAGCGCCGGGATACGAACCCTCGACTCCTACATGCAAGGGCGATACCCTTAACCACTGTGCCACGGCGAGCAATGATTTACATCATTTGCATTTTTCAGGTAGCGTCAACTGAACCATGAAACCACTCGAATTAAGGCCTATTCTAATGTAGGTTAGATGATCGAATTTTGAAATTGCTTCTAGTATAAAGATGTACAAAATGAAGAGGTACATCCATACATTTTTATTTTTTCTAATATTTCGGTGGACAAAAAATTAGTCACCAATTGTATTTCGAGTTCCAGTCATCGAAGTTTAAGTTCAATGCTACTGCTGAACAGGCATCAGTGTTCATGCGGAGCTGGAAAGATAGAGACACACCATGTGTTTTCGTTGATCCACAAAGATGAGACGAAAGCAAGACGTCTCGTAATGGTAATAAGGAGCCATTGCATTTGGTCGGCTAAGAGACACCCAGTGAAAGAAGTAGCAGAATTCTCTTGTTTTTCATGCCGCACTATTATGCAGGTCTACCAACAATGAACACAATCCGGCGCGTGCAATGATTTAAGGCAAAATTGTGGACGGAAAAATTCAAACCAGATAAAGCCCACCGTCTTGGGTTTTGAATTATTCACCGGAATCGCTTTGCGTCAAAAATGGAACGACCATAAAACACCAGTGATTTTTTTCTCTTGCTTTTTCTGAATGAACTTTCATTATGAAACTTCATGCAATGAATAGATGTCGCAGGGTGGCTCATAAACGGCTAATGTTAACTTCTGACCTATAGACCACTTGTTCATGAGCAACTGGGCTGCAGCATTCGCAAACTGGACTGCAGAGGGACATAGACGTGTCATGTGTTCAGGTGAATTACGATTCTGCCTGTATAGCATCTATGCCCGCCGTCGTGTTCATTAAAGACCTCATAAAGCCTTCAAGCTATGAAGCATATAATTAGCGACGAAATTATTTGTTCACCCCTCGTCTTTCAAAACATTCTAGAATTACTCAAGAACGATTGTTGTCACAGGCGCAAGATTTTCACAGGGTGTGAAGCACATATTAGTGACAATAATCCAAAGTTTGTAGAACAAAATTTGATTTTTGAAAGATTTAACAAGCTGAACTTCAGAAACACGATTAGACAATATTATTCATACAGCGAGTAGTATTACACTTTATTGAGGTGAATCAACCATTTGAGTACATTTTTAATAATCAATAGCGTGACCGTTCATCTTCATAACATTTAAAAACCTTTTTTTTTAGTTTTTGACAAGCTTTTCCGTAATTTTAGATGAAATCTAGTTCCATTCTTCAATGGCGATGCGTTTCAATTCCTGAAGATTTTTTTGGAGCTCTCTTGTTGATGTTGACTTTTAATTCCTGCCACAATTTTTCATTGGGATTGAGATCAGCACTCATCAAAGGCAATGGCAGCACATTTATCTTATTTTTTGATGTAAAAAATCTAGTTTTTAGATTTTTAGTTTTTAGATTAGATGAAATCTAGTTCCATTCTTCAATGGCGATGCGTTTCAATTCCTGAAGATTTTTTTTCGAGCTCTCTTGTTGATGTTGACTTTTAATTCCTGCCCCAATTTTCCATTGGGGTTGAGATCAGGACTCATCGAAGGCAATGGCAGCACATTTATCTAATTTTTTGGAGCCAGCTAGTTGCAGACTTGGCCGTGTGCTTTCGGTTTCAACGAAATTTCAACGAAATTTCAACGAAAATTCAACAGAATTTCAACGAAAATTCAACGAAATTTCAACGTAAAAGTCTTGTTAAAATACCCACCGCCTTCCAAGTCCCAAACTATTAGCTGATACCGTCAGGTTTTGTCCAAAATAGAAATGTAGTCATCAGAGTTCATCCTCCCTTCATTTGCAACCAATTTTCTAGTACCCGATGCAGCAAAACAACCGCAAGACATCAGTGATCCCCTCCGTGTTTAACTGTTGGCACAGTGTTCTTCGGTTGGAAAGCTTCACCATTCTTACGCCAAACCTTCTAAACGTCATTGTGCCAAGAAAGCTCGATTTTGGTTTTGTCACTTCATAATACATTCTCCCAAAAGCCTTTATCCTTATCCAAGTTTGATTTTGCAAAGTTCAAGCGAGCAGCAACATGGCATGGTTTGTGGAGTGGAGTCCTTCGAGGTCGACGTCCGTGTAGGCCTTCCTTGTTCAGGCAGAGCTGGGTTGGGCGATTGCTCACGCTAGTTCCCTGAGCGTTCAATCTCTCAGCAATGTCGTCTAGCTTCACTCGTGGATTAGCGTAGACCTCACGACACAATTTTCAAGAAGTTCTCATTGAGAGTTTTTGTTTGCGACTACACCCAGGCCACGTTTCTACAGTACCAAACTTAGCTAACTTTTTATAACTGATTGTACTGTAGATCTTGTGACGCTCAAACGCTTAGATATGTCGCCATTACTATTTCCAGCTCTGTGGCAGTCAAAAATCTACTGTCTGAGGTCCACACCGAGTTCCTTAGTTATTCCCATCGTGGCGCTAGTGTACGAATGACAAAGCTCTGCTCCTCTGACTCCCCGTTAGCTCTGGCACAATTTTCTAGAATGATCTCTCATCTAGAATGTTCCAGAACATTTTAGACGCAATTTTTTTTAATAAAACATGTATAACGGTAAATACTTCTCAATGAAATTGCTCCTGACAAATGTTCTCAATTGTATGAATAATTATGTCTTATCATGTTTCTAAAGTTCAGCTTGTTAAATTTTTCAAAAATAAATATTTTGTTCTAGAAACTTCGTATTATTGTCACTAATATGTGCTTTACACCCTGTGAAAATCTTATGCCTGTGGTAATAATAGTTTTTGAGTTATTCTGAAAAGTTTCGAAAGACGAGAGGCGTACGAATAATTTCATCGCTATCTGAATATATCTGCGAGAGGCGATACTAGTAGGAGGAGGATCTGTCATGTTCTGGGGATGTTTCAACTGCGCAGAAGCTGGTTATTTAGGCGAGGAATCCGTCAAACTGAATGAACATGTTTACCTTGAGCGGCTAGATAATGAAGTTTTACCATTTGCGCAATTTCAGAATGAAAAAAAGGCGTGTTGCTCGGCCTGTCTTTCACAAAGGCAACTGAGTATATTGGGCTGGAACTGCCCTCAATTGGCATGGCAGTCCTTCAGGATGTCTAGAGTATAAATTGATCAGCCAAGTCCCTAGACATGCAGCTAATGTAAAATATGTGGAACTGCCCAGAAAGACAAGTTATGCATTGAGAAGATTTTACAGGTACTGTGGGGGAAAACAAGATTTGTTGATGTAAGTGTGGTCAAAAATAGACCTGATGTCCATTAGGATACTTTTAGACTTAATGTCGCGGACAATAATAGCTGCCATTAGTCGTGCTCATGTAGATCCTACACCGTATTTCTAGCGGTTTTTTTTTTTCTGTCCGGGGAGTACATTTCTGAATCTTCGCTGACACCTAAGCACGGTAGACACGTGGCGTGATGCGGCAGCTGAAGAACATGTGTGAATTCAACTGCACTAACCACCTAGATAAAGTTGACTTTCTTGTATGGATATGTTGTCTTACCTACGTGTGACCATAGATGCTAAAATGTTGACTTCTCGTGGTAAAAAATTTTGAGTTAAAACTTCCTACTCGGGTGTATTAGGATATATCAGTTCACTGAGCTTCAACGATTGAACTACTCATGAAGCAGCTACGGCGTTAAATGAGTATAATGATGATAACTATATGAACTTTGCTTCTGCAGTATGTTGTTCGCCTGCTTGGTAGTACGAAGCATCAATGACGTAGAACAGAATATAAATGAAACGGTATAGTGAGGACTCAAGAATGTTCTTCTAAGTAATGAGACACGAGAGAGAAAGTTCGCATAATCTGGTCGTCGGCGGCGGAAGACTTGGGCTATGAAGTCCATTAGTGAGGATTTTGCCTGAGACAGTCTGACTTTAAGCGCTGTTGTTTTTCCTCCCCTCACGAATGATTAAATTCTCCGGCTAACTGAGGCTTCAGCCCACGTAAGCTTCTTATTACTGATAGCGAAAAGCCTACAAAATAAATCGAGATGAAGCTCTTCTAAGCGATGTTTGGTGCAATTTTCTGCGTAATGAGATAATTTACGGAACACACAGGCTTTACAGCCAGAAGCATGTGCGAATCCCTCAACACTTAAAAATTGAAAACCGGTGGAGTCTAACACCATTATTCGTTGCAATCGTTCAAAACGCGTGTCGTTCTTTTCAGAGAAACCGGTATTTCATTTGCTATCATGTCCTTCCAATCGCTGTGGAGCAATTTCGAAGATCGTGTGAGTAGCTCACGGAAGCAAGGAGTTCATTCGCTGCGAGGCCTGACATCTCACTGAAGACGCGGCTGAACACTGAGTTGTGCGCGACCTCCTCGACATCAATGACGGGATCAGCATGCGAAGTGTCAGAGTTTGTTTGCTTACCCTCGGCTGCAGCACTGAACTTTAGAAGAATGTTGTGACGAAAGCAGCGATAGAAAGTCGTTACCGCACAGAAATCGTGCTTCTCTGAATTGAGAATCCTGTGTTCCCTTCCATAGGAGGCGATGGTGATGCTGGAGGTAACGTTCCTCATGCACATCATTACTGTAGCGTCCCCCATACACATCATTACTGTAGCGTCCCCCATACACATCATTACTGTAGCGTCCCCCATACACATCATTACTGTAGCGTCCCCCATACACATCATTACTGTAGCTTTCCCATTACACATTATTACTGTAGCGTTCCCCCATACACATCATTACTGCAGCGTTCCCCATACACATCATTACTGCAGCGTTCCCCATACACATCATTACTGTAGCGTTCCCCATGC
>JACJUY010003075.1:0-62539 GCA_014220935.1 Platorchestia sp. MABIK | reverse complement strand
GACGACCTGGACCACATCAGGGAAATAAGACGACCTGGACCACATCAGGGAAATAAGACGACCTGGACCACATCAGGGAAATAAGACGACCTGGACCACATCAGGGAAACAAGACGACCTGGACCACATCAGGAAAACAAGACGGCCTGGACCACATCAGGGAAACAAGACGGCCTGGACCACATCAGGGAAACAAGACGACCTGGACCACACCATAAGACCACCTGGACCACACCATAAGACCACCTGGACCACACCATGATTTTACCGATAATGAAAAGAATCTTGAGAAGAACTAGCGTTGCAAGGAAAGTCAAATCCTGCACAGGAACTAGGGAGTGATCAGTAAAAAAAACGAATTAGGAAGTAATTAATGAAATTCTTTGCGGAAGCAAATGTAATTGGTTATAATTATCGCGTATTGTTTACCAATGAATGACGAGGTGGCATCAGCCCTCTGACTCGACATGGATTGCTTTGGAACACATAAGTACGAGATATTATAGAGACGATGGCAATAGAATGATGAGGGCGATGTGCGATGAAGTATTCCAGTGTTCAAGTTGAATGCGGAGGCCTACTAGCTTTGTTCACACAGAATGTAAAATGGTTGTAATGCAAGCGTAATGAAAAAATATATATATAATTAAAAATAGTTTTAAAATAATTGACGGACAAAGCTGTTATAGGTTTTGTAAGTGGAGTTAGTTAATTTTTGTGCTTTCTCTCTTTATCTCGTAGAAAAGTTTTCTTTTTGTGCAGCTGGTCACTTCTATGTTGGTTTTCAGTACCCGTGGTTTTATTTCCAGTCTTCAATTTTTCTCGTCTGTTAGTTGTTAAATCCAACTCAAAGTTTCAGTGCGCGGTTAACTTCGAGTGTTTACCTGAAATAATTTTCCGATAATCAGGGCATGGAAACATTCCTTATTTGGAGAACTGTTTCATGTATGAAAAATGTGATGTTTTCTTGAATATCTTCGATTGTAAAGTTCAATACAATCTGATGTGGGGAAATAATTAGTGAAATGCTGAAGAGGGAAAACAATTCTGTTACGTGCAACACAGTCACTACTCAAAAGGATGAATTTATGTCTCAGCTGACAACGAATATTACGAGTAATACTGGGTGAGGGATTGATTTCTATACAGGTGATAACCGGGCAGTTCGAGCTCCATACGGCTCGAAAATTGACAATGTTACTGTTTTGTGTACAGCGTCAGTTTTCGTTGAACATGGTGCTACAAAGTTAAATCAGTATCATTATGTCTAATTCGTATTATGATTATATTGATGTCACTTGCTTGTTCAAGCAAAAGTTTTTAAATAGCAGGAACTGTTTATTTGTCTATGTTCTTTTTGGAGATTCACCATCATAAACAATATTTATTGAAATGAATAATTAACACACAACTATTGTTGCGTGAGCACAGACGAATTGAGTAATGTTGGCTCCAAAATTTACGGTTTATCACAATCTGATTCAGAGCAAAAATTCAGAACTACCGAAAATCGCCTCCAAGGTGATCGCCGTCAAACTTTTCCCTCTTCCAAGATCAACGAAGCTGTCATGGCAGGGGCCACTCGGAACCCTCAGAGGTCAGTGAGGACGGTAAGGAAAATAACGCATTTGAACCGAAAAAAAGTTCGAAGCACATTAGAAATACAAATGTGAACTTATGAATGTATGTAAAACATCAAGGACGCAAAGGCTTCATCGACTGATTCACAGACCGAGAGGAACAACGACTGGCTAGGTTATTGTTCAGAATAACTCCAGTCCGCTCTTAGACGCCATCGTGTTTTCATACGAGAAACTACATATTTACGGCTGAGGCGAGGTTTAACTATCAAAAGACAGAGTGTCGAAAAGATCGCCTAGAGATGTTCGATACTTCTGAAGAAAAGTTTTCAGTCGTTAAGACGTTTTCATGGTCATGTTGTGGGCTGCCTTTTCTAAAACATTGGAATGTTTTAGTTCTGATTAACAAGATTGAATAATGAACAATCGAATTCTAGTTCGTGCACTTTAGAGAACTCAAAAGCATTGCAAGGGCGAGTCATCCGCTTTCCAACAAAAAATGCACCAGTCACATTTTTATGTATACGTATATCATTTATGCACAAAAATCTTAGAAAAATGATGCTACATTCATGTTTTATCGAACTGAAAGCTTGTTCGATATTTTATTTGTCCACGCACTGCGAGTGGGCCCATACTCTACAGTTCAGTATATGATCAGGAACAAAAAAAAAAAAATTGTCAGCAACCCATAGCTTCAAATTTCAGCATTTTTTGATTTATTTTGTCAGATTTTCTTCCTCTCACGTGTGCAGTCTTATGTTGAAGCCTGCTGGTTTTAAGGCTCGGTACCCTCACATAACGCCAATTAACAGAATTTTCCGAAGAAGCTCGACTCGTTAGAGAGTTTCCTCGGCACAATGCAGTGCTGATCGCTCAGGACCTAGCGTCTTAAATGATAATTTCCACCACCGGCAGACTCCCGTAAGTTCTACACTGGACCTAAAGATGATTACCTATATTGTTATGACAGTCTTTCTGAGATGTAGCATTATCACTGAAGTGATCAAATGAAAACTTGTCAAATTCTCCGTTCAACTTCTACTGTAAAAAAATAACTGCTGATTTACATTGCGGATCTATTGGCTTTTATTGTTGAGTTTACGCTTGAGAAAATGATGGTCGAACTCGAGAGAGACCAGTTTTTATTTGAAGTTCATTCAGATGACATCAACTGTGAACTTTAGCTTTTCTAAAACTACTTTTCAGTATGCGCAGTTTGATGTCTTATTCAAATTTTACGACAGTGTGAGACGTGAAAATAGAGTAAGCTTACTACCCTCCCATCTGGTGAAAACTTGCCCCCCTGCCGTTCTAAATGCAAACGTGATTATCTGTGAGCATTTTTGGTTAAAATCTTCAACATTCTGGTTCAATGGAGAATCATGTATTTAATTTGTACATTAATGTGAGTTGATGCGTTTGACATCAGTGCCTCTTTTTAATTTGATCACACAGTAGTATTTCAGTCTCAGAAGTGAGGAGCTAGTTCTCCGTACCATGGGTAGCCTAAAATTTAAGAATGATGTGGGTGCGTTCAGAACTTATTTCAACTTTAATTCTACTTTTTCCCAAATGTGACCTTTCATTTAAGAAGTAAACTATGAAGTTCTGCTTTACAATTAATCAAATCGTTAGCAAGTGATAAAGCTGTGAAAAAGTTCGTGAATAATCGCAACGATTGCGTTGCCATCCGTCCTAGGAGACGACAACGTAGGAGTTAATCGTACAGCTATAGTGACTTCGTAACTTGCCTCAAGTGGACCATGCTTCGATATTCAAAGCATGAAATACGACGTTTGATTTAGCGCGTCTCACTCGGACACGTCACCATCATGCATGTCTCGCTTTCGTTGCAGAAATCCACGAATGAATGACGTATTCGCTTCTATTTGCGATTTCCACAGCAGAACACTAGGAGGCAGCCGACACGTTCGTTTCTGTTCACGTATAACTTAATTGAGAAGCTTGAAAAGAAGCTCAGAGAACGTATTCCAAAATTTGCAAGGTATGTTACGAACGAGCATATTGACGTCCAATGTCGAATACGCGGGAAAATCATAATTGTGGTTAACTAACCAACTTCGGTCATGAGGTTCTTGTGTTCCATTAAATTAAAGTATCAAAGTTTTGCTCAACAGTTGAATGGTTATTGGGATAAAAAATGCCAAGCAATCGTGAAAAATTTTATAGTGTCTGCTAAACGATTGCAGATCAAAAATTTCAATAGCTTGACACGTTACTCATATGTATGATACTGTAGTGTCGTATTATCGACACAACTTTATGTATTTTCAGCGGTAGCAGCAGACTACCAATGTAGGAGCTACAGTATCAGAAGCCGTAAACTTCTACGGAACAAGGGAAAGTAAAACCACATCAAGGCTCCTAATAATGTACTGATTCCGTCGTTGACAGACCTTCCTTAAAACTAGCAATGCCCGGAAGTCAAACAAGGATCTTCCGTAGCTTGTAAAATGCAAAGCGTAGCAAGACACCATAAAGGACTTCGCAGGCCAGCTTCCGGCGGTTGCGGTCTAGGCATTTCGGACCTATCCGAACCCAAGTGCAATCCGGCGGCGCATCCGGCGGCGCCTGCCATGCAAGGCTCACACTTAGATATAACAGATACCACTGTACGAGACATGGAATAAAACTTCACAAATTTTGTATTATGCTTTCATAGAATAGGAGAATTATTTTGTTCATTATACTACCCACTACTTTTAGTTGTATCAAATTACTTTTCTGCGAAATGACTTGGCAGGTTTGGCTTTGAAGAGTCTCTTGCTTTCAAAACACTGCCAAGGTAGTTTCCAGCTCATCTTGGCTTAAAGTCTTTACTTTAATAATATAAGAGTTAGTCTCAAACGTATTTTTTTAATTTCGTAGTCGCTTGAGACTGTTTTCGTTAGACATTATTGGTTTGGAGCTGGGTTTGTGCCTTGAAAGCTGTGAACGAAGTTTTCTAGACGACCGTGTTTTTCCCGCCAGAGTAGAAATGGAATGATCAAATTTGTCGGTCTTTGTCCTCAAGAACTTCGAAATTCCGATGAAAGTCTGAGTAGCTACTGAAGACTGGATGTGATTAAGCATCCAAAGAGCTTTCAAACTTTCATAATTGGCGATTTCAGGAGTTTTGTGAACATCTTGTGTTCTCCGGCTCTTTCATTTCGGCGCTGATGACAGACATTCCTGAGTTCATGTTCTTCTTTCTCTTAATTTTCGAATGAGGAGACGTAAGTGAATTACTCAGGAGCATTAGCTTACAACGCAGTTACAGCCGAACATACGATGCAACTTCAGTTATTGTTTATTCGTTTACTGCATTTTGATTGTGATGAGATTTATGGTTCTTTTACTGCACATATAGAATTTGTGGACAATAAAATAAAATGTTTTCGATAGGAGAGTTCAGGTATGCGTTTTGGGTAAATTGTGCTACATATCACACAACTACATATATTTGATTCCGACTACTACTAAATTTTCTACTACAAACTCGCTTACATTTCGTCCAGAGGTGAAACTAAGAGCAATAAACTTCAAAAATTTGATTTTAGAATCAAAGGGAGCTTGCTGCTCTCGAAACGAGCAAAATTGGGCAACGCGTGACCGCGCTGCTGATTCTGGTCTAACAAACGTTGACGCTTTCGCCAGGAGCGCTTTTCTTACTTCATGACCGCAGATTTGGGGCAGTGTGGATGTAACTCTGTGACGTTCTGCTGACTTCAGGCGGTCGAAAGTAACCGTCGAGACATGAGTACCTTGCTCGCTCCTTCTGCTTTTCAGTATTGAAAACTGACACGCATAGTCCTACCGAAAGCGAATGGAAAATCCCGGCATCAGCAAACAACCCATCCTAGATCTAAACCAAAAAATGAACGAAATCGCTGACAAAAGTTGAGCGCGATTGGGATTTCTATTTTAAATGCCTGAATTACTCTTTCGTAGGTCTAATATCGAGAAATGTTTTGTTGGAGAGATACGCAAGCAACTTCCGTGTGTTGAAGCTCAGTTTTCGCTCAACAATGCCGAGGAGCCTGCAGTAGTGCTTTGAGCATGTTCTCTGCAAATTCTGATTTTGACGCTTAAAGATGCTTCTTTGGTTATAACAAATGTCGCTAAATGATATTTCCTTACGAATCTACTATGGATGCGTAGTGTTGAGACGAACGCTCTGAATTACATTTTGTTTTGGGGTGTCTCAAAAGGAAACTGCAGTCTCTCCACGCCGACGGAGAACAAAACACATACCTACACGAAATAATTTGCATTGTGATAACTCACCAAAGCTCGAGATGCTTCCATTTGGGATAGTAACTTTTCTCGTTAGATTTTATTTCATAGGTTTCAATGGTAAATCCGCCTTCAATCTAGTTGCGAAGAGTTACAGTAAACTTATGTTCATTACTATTAAAAGATGCGTACCTCAGCGTGTACATTTTCAGTACGGTTTGAACTCATCGAATAAAAACTGAGGCTTTCATAACGTCCTTCGCTGACCTTGCTGCATCCTCTCTTCTTGTTTTTAAGAAATGGTTCATAGAGCTCAAAATTTTATGATCTTGGTCTTTTGGCACAGTTTCGACACGGAAGCAAGTTCAATTTCGATTTATTACGATAGATCGAAAGGAGACACTGGACAAATCGAAAGAAGTTGAATCTCTGCTTTTTCAAAAACTTCCGATCAATCTGATGGGACTCGTTGAGATAGAGCTGCAACGAAGCCATCATCATTTCAGCTTGACAACACGCCTCATGCACACCTGAAAATATCGCCAGGGCTCAAATGTAATCGGTCGGTGCCGGTCAAAATCTCTCTCATGCACAAGCATTTGTATTGAATCTGTGTGTTCTATTCTTCATATTCTTTTTACGTAACTCTGCTTTTTATTTTTGATAGGTCTAGTTTGTGCCACTCCTTGCAATAAGTATTTTCTGTTCATTTCATTTTGCAATGCTGCATTCTGCTTGTGAACTCATCTCTGCGTGAACTGAACCCTATACAACATCTTGTTTTAAACCATGTGTTGGCGCTGGTACATAGATACTATTGCTGCAGAGATTTTAAGCAAATCCTTCGTAATGAAGAGAAATTATTGAATAATATACAGTATTTCGGAATGAAAGTCCATTAAGTATTGATCGTCTGCGGTGACTCAGATTTCACCGTCTCATTACTGCGCATCTGCAGTGCATCTTAACTACACGGCTCATTTTTGGAGGAGCATCTTCACGTTCTTCTTTTTCGATACTGATGGGCAAAACGCTTTGATAAGATCAAAACAAGAGAATGCTAAGTTCTGGTGCTGGAGCAGTTCAAGCAATATCTAACTGTTTACAATCAACTACCAATGTTTCGACCAGAATGAAGTTCCTCCTTGTGTATCTGAAGTGACCCGCACCTAAATGTGTCAGAGTTTAAAAAAAAAAACCAGCAACAGAGCTGAAGCGAAAGACGCATTTAGACCGTCTGACCAGCTCCTTCGAAATTCAGGGACCGGCTGCAAACCCCAATAATGCATCATCGACTCTAGCAACGTTCTCTGAAGTGCTCCACCGGAGCTAACTAAAACACGGGGTAATAATTTTACATTTCTACCCAAAGACAGGAGATTTTACAGCACTTCATGAATGGAAAAGGTTCCTGAATTTCAATTATATGCGCGGTTTCAAAGAATAAATTGTCCACTAGTTTAACGATCTCATCATGTTTTTAAACGAAAATATGATAATTATAATCGTTTTCTGATCATTGAATAGCTTTGATCTGAGCATAAATAGTATTCATGTGAGAAGTAATCATGTGCGATGGTTATTTAATTCTAATGCAGTTTATATTTATTTTTCATATTTATGCAATTACACTTGTATTGTAAAGGGGCTTGATTGTTTCTTGACTTCATGAATTCCAATGAGACACGTCGCTGTTTTAAAGACCCAACCACTTCTGTTACGTTTATGGTGAATTCATGAAAATTAGCAACGTTTCAAAACCCGAAACTTCACAAAATGAGCTTTTCGAACTTACTTTGGAATAAATGTACAGCATCAAGACGAGCATTGGACCTCCATAAAGTCAGAAGCTGTTAGTAGAGGGTTTCTTGGCAACTGATAACAAGAAGGTTGCTGGCCAAAGAGAACTTGTTGCAGGTATGTCGTCTAATTTCCAGTTATTGGGCCCTTGGATGAACATTTAGCTCCACTATCTTCTTCAGCCAAATGAACTGATACCCTAGCAGTCGTGGTGACGTTAGCAAGGAAAAAAGGAAGCAGATGAAGATCGTTGGCAATGATGTTGAGATGCTCGAATGATGACTGACTAATGCTCGAGTCTCATGAGTTATTATGCAGAAGAACTCGAACAAGAAAATCGAATCTTCAAATGAACAGAGCTTGATAGCACCGCCTTTATCTTTACGAAAATTCAAACAACCAGCATTGGAAATGTGCACCCTTAGATTCTTGGATAAATATTTGATATTTTTTCTCCGAAATATACGTGCAATTCAAAACGTTTTCATCGATCCTTTCAGGTATTTGAAATGCCTTAATTATGTATTTAAAAATCAATGTATCTCAAACACTAGAGCCAATCTAGCAAACACACCAATGTTCTCGATAAAACGGGACCTGATGCGCGATAAATAAGCTTAGCAAGGGTCTGGCTGCAATAGTATCGGCCCGTGTAACTAATACAAATACCGGCATTTATCCTTTGAATAACGGACAACTTTCCAGAATTTGAGGGTTCTGTAGTGAAAAATGCATCTAACTCAAAGCTTCATATCCAAAGTGCGATTTGTAGTTTGTTTTGACACTTTAGTTAATATCTAGGCCATTTGGTGAACATTCTAAAATGGTGACCTTTTAACGTTCTGTAAATTTGACGTCAGCGCTGTGTCTTTTTGGGTTCAACGCCTCAGGTCTGTCACTGTATTTCTGATAGTGTGAATCATGTATCAAATACCATTGAAAATATCTTCCTAAATCTCACAAGTCTAACACTCATTAGCATTCATTTCTCAACTTTCTCACATTAGGCTTGAGTACATACATCAACTTTCAGTGCCGGAATAAATCGACAGTCTTTTTTTAAATATTTTTTCATCTATTACAATTTTACTCACCCTAAATTACGGAACAAGAATAGTGTAATCAGCATTCTTTACATAGTTTGTGTTTTTCCGTGCGCCCGAAAGAATAGCAAGGGAAGCGTGGAATTCATTCTATTTCACGCTTAGTTTAGCCTTTAGTTTCCAATCGCGAGAAACTCTTTCCTCTGAAAAGTTACCGTCAGTAGCTGTGTCCCTGGAGTCCAAGAATGGCTGTGCTGGAGGTGCCTCACAGTCAGCTGTGTTTCTCTCAACTTGCCGAGATCGTTCTCGGTGCGAGCGTCCGTTGTTTCATTACTCTATTTCCTGTCAATGGCTATTAGTTTTAACAGCTGCTAAGTTTTTTGTTTTCAGCTCATGAGTAAATTTTTCACGTTATAGAATCTTAACGTCGAGCTGCGAATCTTATCGTCGAAAACACAGTTCGAATCCCGGCGCTGAGCGGTGATTTCTCCCCGTTGGGTAAAGGGAGAACTCAGGCACAATTTCCCATTCTACCCAGGTGTCGGAAAAGGGTACAGGCTTGACCGGGGGTAACCGTCATTGCGTCCTGGTGCTCGTTATGAGGCATTTGAAAAAAAACAATGTATAAGATGATATGTATCAAGCTTGCTTGATTGGAATCAAGAATCCTTTCCCATTTTGACGATTTATTTTCGAAATAGAGTTGAATTTAATTCTCATTTCTTCTTGGGAATACAGTTTTCACTGAACGTTTTGTGTACAAAACTTGACAATTCAGGACATCAACCTAAAAAGTTTACTAGAAGAGATCTAGGCGAAGGGTTTGCCCATTTTACTGTCTCGACCAGAGATACCCAATTGCAATGATGTTATTAACGCATCAACTACGGCGGGTTGAACTGAAGTTCAATATTCAACTCAAATTAAAGCTAAATTTTAAGATAAATTTTAAAAATTATGAACATTAAATAGATCGCTCCTTCATTTAGTTTTCATTAGGTATATATGAAAATTGAATTTAAGGCTGCTGGTCGGTCAGCAGCTTTATGAAAATCCTCTCAATAACCATCGGTGGCTCACGTCACAGTCAAATTGTAAACGATACAAACGATACGACGAAAGTACAAAGCAGCTTTGATCAGTTTTCGTTATAATACTTCGAATTTTTTAATTTCCAAAATTAACACGTTTCCTGCAGTGGGTTAAACTGAAGTTCAATATTCAATTCAGATTTAAAGTTATTATACTCGTAGTGAGCAATTTTGAAAATGACAAACATTAACTGGATCGCGCCTTCATTTAGCTTACATTAAGAATTTGTATAACAATTGAGTTAGTAACTGCAGGTCGGTCAGCAGCATTATAAAAATCATATCACTGACCAACGGTAGGGTCCCTTTGCCGGAACCGTGTTTATGGTTCGTACAGTTTTGAGATGAATGACTTTTAATCTCTGGAATATGACCTTTAGTGTTACTACAGCAAGCTTTTTATGAACCACAGACGATTCGTAAACTGCCCATTTTAAGAGCAATAATACCTCTATTGTACGCACGAGACGGATACTTTTCAAGTAATAACAGAAACCCATACCGATTCAGATCAAATAAATCTCAGACTCGAAGAATTTAATGAGCATAAATGAAAGGATTTAAAGATGAACCTGATTCACATTTTGCAGTTTGGAAACGTATTCGGGCAATTCTCTGTGTGTTTTCACGGTGTGTATTTTTTCCTACTATACTAAAAGGCATTTAAATTTGTCACTCGTGATTTTTTATTCACTATAGGTGATAAATTAAATGCAAATTTTTTAAGCTGCACTTTCAATAAAAAGTTTTTTGAAAGTAGGAATCACGTCGCAAGAAAATCTGAATGTTTACTTTGTACGGCATATTTCAGCAGTGAATTATGAATTTACGATATAGTAGCTATTCCATCGTGTATTTCCGACGGAAACCACTAGAAACGATTTTTCTCATAAGTTTCTGTGGATCGATAATTCAGCTCGATGTTGTGAGTTTGATGTCTTTTTTGGTACAAAGTTCACATTCGTCATGCTCGCCAACGTGTAGCATAACGAGGCACCAAATATTTGGGCTCTACTTTTAAAAGCGCTTGTTGTAAAGGTGTGCCGATGGTTTAGTTAAAAAGTGTCAATAATATCCGCTTGTTCACAGAGATTTAAGCATTACACTTGTGTGATAATATAGTGAAATTTTAACGAATACGACATAAATCACATTGGGGATTAAAATACATGGGAATTTTTTTTTAGGTTGCATAATTAACTTATTTGTGAGGTGGGGCTCGTGTGAAATAAAGATAAAATCAAGCAGCGCTGAGTTAGTCCGCGTTGGCAGGAGTTTAGTAAAAAGGCCCCGCCAAAATGGACTAATGCTGGTCGGAACTCGCCCTGATGTGACACGGATGCGCGAGGTGAGGGGCGCGTGGTGCATCTGCTTAGCGCCTCTGCCGCCTGCACCCCACGCCCTGTGCTGCGTCCTCCGCACCTGAATTACTGGCACCAGTTGTTTTCCTTTAGTTTCTGCCTCATGGAGCTTCGAAAATCCCGAGGTCATAATGGCACAAAAAAATGAAAATTTTGACCTTCGGATTCTTTTTTTTTTTGGCATCGTGATAGTAAATTACGAGTGTAAGTGAAAATGAGATTCTAAATGCATGGAAGAAGTACAGGGCAATAATGAGAGGCAGTAGGTTTCTGTTTATTCGACGATATTGGTTCAAGACAAAAGCAGGCTCAATTAATTAAATAAACGTTTCGCATGTTATCAAATATAAATGCTTGATTTAAATTAATCAACAGCTGAAAACGTAGGCCAACGATCGAGAGTCGCACTTGGGTCCTGCCATTTTTCTTTTGTAAATCTAGTTGAACGCACTTCGTTTTACTTGATATTTGGTCCAAGTTGATGCCGCAAGATGCAAAATGACTCGTTCACGAATTCTTTAAATGGAAGATAAAAATCAAAACGCTCCCGAAAGTTGGCAAGATGTCAACAACACACAAACAATTTTTGCGAGTGCAACTTGTCGCTAGAACTTGACGGTGCCATAGTTTTGCATAGGCACGCCACTCTCTTTTTTGTCAGGGTTTCCACCTCGTCCTTTGACGCTGGGTTTTTGTAAGGATCGTTTAGCTGGAGACTTTTGAGGATTGTTTGTATTTTTGTGCACCGCGAGACGAGACCGAGATGGAGATCTGTCGAACAATTTAGAGCGAGCCGCGCCTCCCTTGCGTTGGACTGCGTTAGCTTGGGGGTTTGCTTTCACTTGTTCTACTCCAGTTTTGCGAGCGTGTCTCGACGTGAAAGGGTCTCTGGGTAGAGTGAGAGGCTTCTTTCGAAGAGTTGTTGAATCTTTTTTCGGTGTCTTCAATGGAGCTTTATTTGGAGATGCAGGGAAGCGGCGCGGTGATGCTCTGGGAGTCAGCAGCTTCGATTTAGCGACAGAAGGAGAGCGATCTCTGCTCACAGATCGAATACGAAGAGGAGTGTTTGTTAGCTCAGGTGCCACCCGCCTGGTGGACCTGGGGCTGCGGTGTGCCTGCTTGATGGGGGTGCTCACGCTTTGCCCCTCGCTTCTAGTACTTCTGTCGCTGCCTCTTCTTTTCCCCGTAAAGATTGCCAAGTTACTGGGAGGAGGAATCAGATCCTGTCCTCGATTTGGCTTCTCAGCTTTAACAGAAGACTTCGCTTTATTTTTTTCATATTCTTCTTCTTCTTCATCTTCTGTTTTTTTATCTTCATCTTCTGAATCGTGTTCATCGTTGTCTTCGTTTTCTATTTCTTCATCTTCTAGAATGTGATTTTCAATTGATGAAATACTTTCGATATCCGGCGCTTGACGATTTTCAGCTTCTTCCTCGTTATCTTCGTTTTTTATTTCCTGGTCGTCTTCATTTTCTTCTTCGACTGATTTGTTGCTTTTATTATCATCTTCGGATTCTTCATGCATTTCATCAATTGGCTCTCTAATTCTGCTGAAAGCGATTTCTAACGACCTCATACTGGCATCGAGATCAATTGAAGCACCATCCGAGGCATTATCATCATCATCAAGTCCATGCTTGTCTTTCTTCGGCTTCCATTTCTTCCTCCTCCTGCTTTGTCCGCTCGAAAGACTTTCTCTATCACAATTTTCACCTTTATTTTGTTTCAGATATTCCTCCCTTTTATTCCTCTTTTCCTCGTTTGCCCTTGCAATTTCAGCTAACCGCCGTTTTTCCACATCAGAGAACAGGAAAGATTCGTGAAGACTTCCCCTAGGCTTGAAGCGCTGCGACTGGAGCCCTGATGCTGCTGAACTATTTCTACGCTTCTCACTGCCTAAATTTTGCATTCTAGACACCATTATTTGTTTGTTCACAAGTTTCTTGAATCGCTTCTTACCTCGACCCTTGTCGTGTACTTTTTTCCATCCCTGGTCAACCGTCTCCTTGTTGCGGTACGCCTTCAAATATTCGCTCAGGTCCTGCCCGCCCATAGATTTCCGACGCGGATGCGGAGGTGCGGCTGAGCGCGGAGACTCTATTGCAGGTTGATTGCAGAAAAACATGTTGCTGAAAACGTCTGCCATAGCTTCAAGTCATGGCCTTTGTTCATAGACTCGTGAAGCATGGAATAGATGTCTTGCAATTGAACGCACACCATAAAGCGAGACGAGGGTAAGCTTCTTTGATGCAGAAGTCCGCGCTAACTCACGTCATGAAGATGTAGCCTCTACGTAGCGTCAAGCTCAATGGGCTGGTGGCAAGGTCCTCACAACCCTGTAATAAAGGAATAAATTTGACTGGTGTGAATGAATAGTGTCAAGGATGTTTGCTTCTTACCATTTTTGTAGTTGCTAATACATATTTGATTTTCTTTTTCGCGAATTCTATCTTCAATGTTCTCCAGTGTTGCTTAGGAAAACGCTTCGTCTATTTTCAATTTTTTATATTCCAGATCCAATTTGTGTCAAATAATATCTACTACCACTAGATTACAATGAAGCATGAACAACCAGAGTTTTTTAGTGTTTCATTGAAATAATGTTTTCGGCTTCTCAACTCTTTGGTTCCTACGACTGATTTGAACTTTTAATTCAGATGAGACGCCTTGCCATGCTAACGACAAGCCTGCTCTGCAACATGTCTGACTGTCGTAGATCTGTCGCAGCTTAGATCTGCTGTTCTACGAACATACTTCTTATGCACTATCCAGTAGCAATACGTGCTGTTTGGTGTGAAGCTGAAGTGAAACATTTCAACTTTTGCTTGCAGGAGAAGACAACTAGTTCATCGCTAAATTTTAAGCTTCATGAAGAGTTTTTAAATTAAAATTACATTTCTTCATCTATTTAGCCTCGCAATACGCTGTATACGCTATAACTCCTTACATTATCTTGAGCTAATGATCAATTTAATACCACCACCGAATCTAAGCTCCACAATCAGCCAATTTTGCAGTTTAATTCCAACTATGCGTTTAAGATCCGTTTTCTTCTGCTTAACCCATATGAAATTAGAAAAAATTGAATAATTGCTGAAATATTAATCTAGAATTTAACCACAAACTCAGCAACAATTATCCATATGACAATAACGCATACTGCTGATGCGGTGAATGCTGTGAAGGGCGTCAGGCTCAAAGTCTCCGGCAGGTGTCCCACAATCACTCTCTCGGTGGCCGCAGCCAGCACTTCCCCATTCCGTTTGTTGCCAGCGTCGACTGACTGATTTCAAATGCAATTTTGCAGCGTAATTAAACTGGAAAGTGCCTCGGTGATGATCTGCTCATTGAGCTGACGCGAGTGTGACTGTCGCGAGTGAAAGTGGACTTCCACTTATGACGGTGTCTGATTCGGCGCATATTCGGCAACGGTTTGAAAACTGGCATTCAGTTCGATTTAGAGCTCTTTTTTTTCTGATAAGATGAAGGAGTAACTTCTCCCAATTGGTCGATCAAAGTTCGGCGCCACTCTTCGTTTTCATCAAACTTACTGCGCCATTCTCAGTTAATGGGTGGGAGAATTGAAGAGACAGAATTTTCACTTTACTGCACCATTAAGCAATGGCTCGAAAGTTTTGAACGCTTTTGCTCGGAAGCTGCTTCTTCGCCCAACTTTGTCGAATTTCAACGTGAATGACGAAATGTCTTATTCTAAATTGAAAGTTGATCGCGTGCTTCACTAAATTTCTCATTGAAATCATTGTCTCGCTGAATAAATTTTCTATTTAATCATTCTTTTAATAGTAAATTGATTTGCAGCGCTAAAATTCTAATCGCTTTTAAATCCTTTGTGCATTTGAGATTCTATGTCATAATTCTTTTTATTATCACAAATACTGATGATCGTTCGCTACTGGAAAACAAAAGAAAAATTTTTTTTTTCGTTTGCCTGTAGCGGATGATTATTTGTAGTTATGATCATTATAAGACTTGTGACATTGATTCTAATCAACGTTAGGAATCTCCCTGTTAAAACTTAACCCTAAGGATCTTCTATACACATTTCCATTCATACAACCACCGTTGTGATAATAGCACTATAGTATCAGGTTGTCACCGGTACCAGAACAGGGCTGGAGCTACCACTAGGTAGTAAAGTTTAAGAAACATCTTGCCCACATATGACGTGAAATAAAATATTCGTGTTTTCATTGAATGAGCTATGAATGAAACGTGGGACAGTTAAGGATTAAGGGAAATTCACCCCTTTGTACATTTTTAAAATGAATAATCCTCCTGGCACGTGACAGAATATTTTCACGGTATTTTCATCTTCGTGTAGTAACGATACGTGTGTCTACTTCTCTGGAGATATAGTGTATTAAGCATCAATTGCTTGAATATCGATTTGTTATGTTGTGGTGGATTTAGGTAAACCTATGAAAATCGTTGCTACGTGAGCCATAGGTTATAATTTTGAAGTTCAATAAGTCAAGGAACTAATTACATAAACTGGGCAGTCTGCAAGTAGTTCTTTGTTGTGCGATGAAGTTTCCTTGGTGGTATCTGAGACTTTTACAATGACGCTTCAATTCGGTACAAGAATACTGAACAAGAACATTGATTTCGCCTGAGCATTGACGTGATTCCGAAAAAATATACCAATTCCAAACTTCGCTTGAAAACAAAAATAAAACTGATCCTCTGGACATCATTGCAGGGTCGAGAAGACAGTACACGTTCTGTCGGAGCTTAAATTACTGAACATTTAGTCCTCATACTGGTTTGCTATTTAACTTAATATTTCGGTACAGGACTCCCTAAAATTTCCCAGGGGAAGTTCTTATTGGAAGATGTGGGGTGAGGGAACAGAATGAAGTGAGGACTTGGAAGTGAAACAGTATGCAATAATAATAATAGCAAAGTCACACTGGGAAAAACCGAATGCGTGACGAAATATTGAGAGAGGAGGCGAAAGAATGAAATTACTTTCAAAAAGCTTGCTGAGGAGTTATTTCCAGTGCACGGAGCAGGCTGTAGGGTTGTTGTCGGTAGTGGAAAGGATGATTTTAATTCAAGTCAAGGTACACAAATGCGACTATTTGATATTTAATATTCACCCTGATGTTCTTCTAAAAACTTTGAATAAATCACCAAGTTACTTCTCTCAAAAGCGTTTTCATATCAAGTGATGTACATGCTTATCCTGGTAAATTCCATTTTATAACATATAAAAGGGGGATACTAGCTGTTATGAAAATGTTCTGAAATACATCAGCTCTAATATTTTTCTAGAAAATATCTAGCGCAAGCTTTGGATTGTAACGAAATAGCTTCGTGTCCGAAGCGCTAATAATTAACTAAACAAGGAGATGAAAATACTGAGAGAAAGTGAAATGACGACGATGTTTTCTTAATCGACAGAGTTGCACAGAACGTTCTCTTACCTTTTTGTGGGATGAAACTGAGCAGCGTTTTGTTGGGCCTGCTCGTGGATATTTCACAATTGCCGGTAATTGGGTAAGCGTGAGCCTTGCATCCGGTGACTGTCTCAGCTTGTCCGCCTTTCTGCAAAGAAGTGATAAAGTCTCAGAATTTTAGGTTTACTGCAGGTTAATTAATAACTGTGTCATGATCACTGCACTCACTCTGAACTTCGTACTCGAGGAATAAAAATCGTGTTGTATGTATGCAACAACTTTGTAAAAATAAAGAGAATTATGAGTCTCATAAGCGTCAGACTACAATCCAAGCAGTATAAACTAGACTATAATTTGCCATCGTTTCTGCTTGAAGTTTCACATCAAGAGGCATGCATTACAGTCACGAGCCCGCACTGCAGTACAGTATCGCGAGTGGCAACTCGTGAGGCGAGTTGACAGGAGGTTGTCAAGACGACGCCAACTGCGGCGGTGACGTGCGGCGCTCGTTTCGATCAGGTGTGAGCAGAGCGCTGGTGCGCGCCGCGCTCTGCGACCCTCGCACGCACCGTAGCCAGCGCACGTGCTCGGGACGTGCCTCTCGTGCGTCGGTCCAGGGTTGGACTTTTTGTGGCCAGGGTGGGTCCACGTTGACTATTGGTGGCAGAAATTCTCAAAATCAGCAATTTTTCTGATAAAATTTAGCTGTTAAAATCGCTCAATAATTGCCAAAGATGTGAAGAACTCTTGAATTATTATCAGAATTCTGGTGAGAAAATGAGCAAAGTGGCATCCCTGTTTTGATCTCTCAATGTGCACTTATGCAACTTTCCTGTCTTGCGTTCTCTACCTCATGCCTTATTTTAACAGCTCGATGCTGCGTTGTCTTATTCGTATTCAAAATAAATATTTAATTAAAAATGAAGTAAAGAGAATTTTAAAAAACATAGAAACGGTTCAAGTTCATCACGTGTTTAATTCAGAAGAAATTTACACAACATTTTTTATTGGAACACTGTCAATCATTAAAATGTAATGCCTTTGTATTCTATAAAAGGCAATGTTTCGATGTGAAAACATCATCAGCCTGAAAGTATACAGAAAACTTGTTCAGTCACATTGATAAAATGCAAATCTAATACTTAAGCTATATCAGATACAGTAAGAAAGTTGGAAATCACAGCTCAAAAAATATATAAATGACTTGAGATAAAGTTTGTACAAGACCAAATATACACGAGATTAGGAAACAGTATTGCGCAGCATAGAAATTATGTTATTGGCACAAACGATAGCGGCGAAATGAACGAACGAAGGGTTACATCAGACTTATAAGCTGCGGTTCTAGTAAATAATTTTAGAGCAAAAAAGTCATTTGTGCTTTCATTGAGAGCAGGTTTAAGTTTATGGATGTGTAACGCTTCAGTTATTTGAATTTGTTCTTTTTTAACAACTTTAAATAAAATTTTTGTGTCAGGGTACAGATCTTTACATTTGAAGACTTGCAGCTATGGTCAATGCGGAGATGATTAAAATAAAACCTTTGTATTTATGAGCGGTTAATCTTTGCCTCAGGGTCATCCTGGTCAAGCCAATGTAACATTGATTAAGAGACTTAAATTCTCTCCTGGAACATCAACTTTTGAACAATTTTTCTGTATTTTTACAGCCTGATGATGATGTTTGTACATCGAAACGTTTCTTTTAATAGACTACGGAGGTTTTAGATTTTAATGATCGACAGTGTCCCAATAAAAAAAATGTTGGGTGAATTTCTTCTGAATTTAACACGTGATGAACTTGAACTGTTTCGTAAAGTGGAAAAATTGGAGCAAAAATTAAATACTGTAGATACGGTTTCTGATGTTCTGATGTTGGAACGCTGCCATGTTTTCTGAAAAAATAGTTAGGTTCTCTTATTGGAAGAGCTGTGGTTCATTGCAACCCTGAGGTGCAGAGGTCTGGAGAGCGCTGTTTTGAAAGATGAAAAATCGTTATTCGTCATCAAAGCGAACAGGAGACAAATCAAGCACTGAATTCCCAGTTAGTTGTAAGTTGGCCGTTACGCACGCAAACAGAATCGGTTATAGACGTCATTCTGCTTCATAACGGCCTTACTTATGCTATTAAATAACTGATATTTGCAGATAACTTGAAAGGCATGGACATTGAGGTGAGAAAGCATTACAGAATAAAACACAGGAATGAAACAACGTTACTAACATCTTTTGAAACCCAGAGATTCAGTCTAGCTTATATTTCTCTGAGTACGTTGATTTCACGATGGTAATATGTTCTGAACGGTATGATCTGTAAACTGTAAACACAGCAGTAAACTGTAAACACAGCAGTAAACTGTAAACACAGCAGTAAACTGTAAACACAGCAGTAAACTGTAAACACAGCAGTAAACTGTAAACACAGCAGTAAACTGTAAACACAGCAGTAAACTGTAAAAAACACAGCCGAACTTTTCACAATGCTGCTCTTTAGGGTTAATCCTTTTCAATTAAATCGTTCTTAAATATGGGTCAAGTGAAGTACATAAGTATATTCACACTCATATTTTGATTGAAGACTCAAATATCCCATCAAGAAGCAATCCCCCTGCGCACACCATTACGGAGTGCAGCAGGTGAGACAGTCCTGTTCGTAGCTCGATCGTAAAAGACAGAGCGGACGACCATCTCATGCACTCTCGAGCTGCCCACTTGTCCATGTTGTCTTTTGACATCATGGCGTCATGTCGTCTCTTGATATCATGGTGTCATATTGGTCATGTTGTCTCATGACATCATGGCATCATGTTGGTCATGTTTATTCATAACGTCATGTGGGAGATGTTGTCTCAACGTCGTGTGGGTCATGTTACCTCATGATTCCATGTGAGCCAAATTTAAGTGGTTTGCTTTCTGCATATTCGAATTAAAAATAAAAAAGACAAGATACACGTCTTAAATGAGATCATTATTTATTTAGAAAAGTCGATGAATAAAAATTTCCGGAACGTTTCGACCTCCAGGGTCATTATCAACCTGAAAACAAGTGGAAACAACTAGTCAAATGTCAAATTTAAATCAATTATGGAAGAAGAGTAGTAAAAGAAACGCATGACAGGAACAAAAAAAGTGTTCAGTATTGAAATAACATTAGTTGTAGAGGAAAAGCTGATTGTTTATCATTTAAAACCGGTTTTGCTTTTAAATGTGGAGAGATTCGCATTTTAGAATCGTGGCACTTTCATTTATAATATTCATGTGAGTCCTGTTTCCTCATGACTTCATGTGAGTCATGGAACCAGCAGCTAGGAGAGAGTGTTCGAAGGACTCCCCTGGGAGCGAGAATGACATGAGAGAGTTTTGAGAAGTGCGGTTATCAATTCAGGGCGGGTCGTGCGAGGAGTCGCTGCTGCAGCCAAAACATGAAATATGGCCGCGCTTAATACAGTTAGGTTGCGAAGGCAATGGGAGAGGAATCATATCAAGAGCTGAATGAGCGTCTCTCCTCAGCTTAATTTAAATCAAAGTAGTGTCTGAGGCATGTTCTTCGTAAAATCTCTTCTTATGATTAAAATCTTCGTATGCCTGAACAAAAATGTACTCGACATAGTACTCATTGAGTAAAATTGTCGGTGGTATGCCTGAATATATGGCTTTACTGATGAATGATTCTACGATTCGAAACACTTCTGCGTGTTACAGCATTCAAGCAGAAGAACAGGACAAATGAACCCTACATGTGGAGATATCCAGGTTATGTCAGTTTGTGCTCTACATCAGGGCAGAAAATTACGTTTGTGACCTGTTTGAATGTTTGGGCTGGGTGCTGGAGCAATGTCAAGCTTTGAGCTAACAGTCACACTCATTAAACCATTTTCAAAATTAAAAATATCATTTGACTGCATTTTAGTTTTATTTATCACTTAGTTTATGCCTCATGAATTGTAATGGACATTTTACAAATTTGTCTACCTACTATATACAGCAAACCTTTTTAGTTAGCAGCAATGTTTTTAATTGAAGAAATACAAACATCTGCCTCAATCTAAAATGAATAATAATAAGATATTTTCAAACACATTACCTGGTGCTGGTAACTTTATCCTAGGACTCATTTCTTAGCAATTTCACATTTCTGAAGCTCAAAGGGTAATGAGACGAGGGAACTCTGCGCTACCGTCATCAGTTTTCATTATGCCGCCGCCAAGTATCGGGGTGTTGGCTCGTGCAAACTGGCAGCTTCACATGAGCGTCGCTGGCCTCGTGTGGTGCGTACGGTGGACGCAAAAACAGCCTACGCCAAGTTTCAGTTAGTAATTTTTTCTGCAATCTTTTAACGTATACTCAAAATTTCAATCTGATTAATTAACGTCATTTTTAAACTATGACCTGAGGGTGTTTTATTCCTTCAATCTGCTGGAAAAGGAATATTACCTTTCGTTTGTACAATTATTATTGGCAAGAAAGAGATTTATACTTTTACCTTCCTAACGTGCTTCCACAATCTTTACGCTATTTGCTGTTGTTACAGTTTTCTTTTGACTTTCACCTCTCCTATGTCTTTAAATCCACTTGTTTTGTAGAACTGAACAATTTCTCTGCCAACTGCTGAAGCATAAATTCAGTTTTTTACAGAATTATTCGACAACCAAAAAACACGTCACGACACGAAGTATCAGGGTCCATGAAAATAAGCGTAATATTCAACACAAGAAGACTATATTTTTTCAGCACCTAGTTTTCAGTCACATATTTCGAAGCTTTTCCCACTCTCTCTTGGTATTCGATCATCTTTTTGATACATCATGCTCGTCTCAGGAGAAATCTCATATGAGGGGCGGCAACTTAACGAGATTTTACGACGTCATTCAAGAATGGCACCGTGGCCCCTCAGAGACCCGCTGCCCTCCAAATTCCACCGTCGTCCACGTCCGTTACTGCTTCCAGCACTGAGGTGTTAGCGCGAGCTCCGCCGTGTAAAGTTTGGGGCTCCGTCTAGCTGCCGTGGGGAACATGCAATGACAGCTTGGCTTCTGATTTTATGTTCCTGCTTGGGTAAAAATTTTGAATTCGCGTATCAATGAGTGTTTGAAATATTTTTATGTCGCTTTTGGTACGTCATGTGACCATTAAGTATTTTGTGCAGTTCCGAAGATAAAGATTTGGCAATTCTATGTTAGAGTGATGATGCATGTGGCCTAAAACAAAGTTAGAAAAAACTGCCTGTTAGAGTCAGAGAGTCAACTCGAATTGTCAACGACTTTCCTGTCAACTCATACTGTTGACGGGTAGACTAAGTTGGAAGGTGTTGACATCATAAGAGGACCAAAGAATCATTATTTATCCCTTTGTGTACATCATGGCGGCCGACCGGCTTTGTGTTTGGGCGCTGTAAAGAGAAAAAGGCAATCCGGGAGATGAAATGGGTTCAAAAATGCAGGTTTGCTTGACCAAGACCATGTGCGGCACATTTCAAAAGTGTGAGATTTATTCGAATGATTTAAAATATCCCAAGACCATGCAATTGAGTAATCAGGGTACTTGCAAAACAAACCACCAATGACTTGAGCAGATTCAAACTTCGTGATTGGTCCTAAGAGCCAGATGAAACAGTGAGAAACCGAGTGGTGGGTGGCCCATCTCAGGACAGAACCTAATTCGAAAGAGGTGGCAGAAGGTCATTGGAGGAAAAAAAGGACGTGTAGGCCTTATAAAAAGGCGTAAATTCCGCCTCGAGTAACTGTATGTACACGTGGCAGGTGCATAACGCTGTCAGATGCTTTCACAATACGAAAATTCACGATTAAATTCAATTAAATATTCCGAGGAATTATTGAAGATTTAGATCATTCATACAAGTACAATCGACGCCGCGAGTACCCGAAGTTGGCAAAAATTCTGCAGGAAGTCGAGACTGATTTACATACGTTGTGAATAGAACAATAAAATTCCCACACACGAACTGATGGCGAATGTAAAACTGTAAATAAACGAGATTTTAGAAGTGCTCCCCACCATCCGGCGTGAAGTGAAACGACGTGGTTGGAAAATGTTATCGGCGTATAGTCAGAAACCCACATGTCAAATTTACTTTGAGCGTACGAAAATATTATAATTGTGTACCAATTATGCATTTCGTGCTGTGATTTACAGCGTGAACAACTAAACTGGTAAACCAGAGAAAAGCACATAGCAAGGGGCAGCTTATCTTTAAAACGGAGAAGGGAACCGATTGTAAAATTATTGACAAGAACTGAATGAATTTTAAGTTATGGAAAAAATTTAGTGATTAAGAGTTGAACCTCCTGTTTTAATCGAATGGTGTCAAAAGTAAGGAAGCTTGAGGAAAAGCTTCTGTTGATTACATGATTGGAGTGCTGGAGTGTGATCATAAATTTTTGACAACAATTCACCAATTTGTTTATCGATAGTAAATAAAGGAAACCCATCCTGAAGACAAAATTGTCGTAAAAATCAAATTCATAATGTAAATATCGGAAGTTAGAACAAGCTTTAAACTTAAAAGGGGTGGCAAAAAAACTAAAATAACTAGTACCTAAGCCTGAGAGAGTGCCTTTCCTATAAACAGAACATTGGAATGTATTATCAACTTTGCTGACATCGACATCCATAAACGGTGAACGGAGCTTGGTTTCATCTTCCCTCGTAAACTTAATATTCTTATGACGTGAATTCAAATAGTTGAGAAAATGATCCGCGTAAGATCTGTCTTTGAACAGAACAAATGTATCGTATACATACCTCTTGTAAAATACCGGTTTAAAATTATTAGGACAGTCGTTTAACCAGCTTTGCTCATGATGACACATAAAAATATTTGCAAAATTTGGGCCAAGGGGTAAACCCATGCCCAATCTGTCAATATCTGCTGGTAATATTTTTTGTTGAAGATGAAAAGGATTGCAAACGGCTAGATCTAACAGTTTCTGCATAATCTTATGAGAAATCCTCATGAATATTGAACAATTTGAGAATGGTTAGCTAAGCAAATTTCAATGCTTTCAACCAATGGAACATAATTGAACAAACTATCTGCTTCAAATGAAGCCATGAACAAGTCATCAGTATTATTAAAATCTGATAAGCATTCTACAAAAGACCTTGAGTTGTCAACGGTATAACAATCAGTAGCAAGTGATTTTAAGATTGGAACAAAATATTTAGCCACGTTAAAACTCAGGGTATTAAAGGCAGCAAAAATTGGCCTGAACTAAAATTTAGTGGAGAAATCTGGTGTATGTATTTTAGGGAGACCGTACAAAGTACCGGGGCCCGAGCCCGTTGCACGGAGTCTGCTGTAATCGTCTTTAGACAGCGAACCATCATTCTTTAAACGTGGTAAAAAATTGTTTACTTTGTCCTCGATACGCATAGAAAATTTGTGTATTGCCTCAGTAATTTCTTCAAATTTTCGATCCCCAAACAAAATATTGTTCATGCTCTCAACGTACCTAACTCTATCAACCAAGACCGAACCTTTACCCTCATCAGGCCTAGACACAATGATATCCTTATTGGAAGCCAGACTCCGGCTTCCAATAAGGATTAGTAACTCCCTATCCGAACTTCTTGATAATAGCCATGGCGTTTCACAAGGAGAGGTTTTGGGACGTCTGTTTTTAAAGGTCATAAACGATAAAGTTGAAGGTACATCATTTTTCAAATTCAGATTTTTTCCCCTGATTATGGGATTCTCTCGTCAGTCCATTACCAGTGAAAGCAATAACACATAGGCTAACAAAATTAATGCCGAATTAGGAAAAGCCTCGATTAGAATCGAGATAAATGAATTACGTCTTTGCGTATCTTTTCCGCTCGTTTAAATCGGCGATGGCAAGTTTAATTAAGGGGACGGTTCGGAGTAAAAAAGTCTGTAAGTCTGTAAGTTATTGATGAATTTTTCTAAGATATTTACCATGAATGTAAAATGTCAACACTATTTTTTCACTCGTGTGTTTTTTCATAAATTCATCAAAAATATGAAAAAAAAACGTGAAAAAAAAGTTGTTGCGAAAAATGATTCTTCTCCTACAATTTTGAACTTACAGAACTGCAAAAACATTTTCTAGATAGCTAATTATCTTGTCTAGAGATTCGGTGCAAAAGTTTTTAGATAATTTGATTCTTTGAGTTTTGAGAATTTTTTCTTAAAAACCAACCACTTATTTCGCTTTTTCCAATTATTTTGTTTATAATTTTCAAAATGAATTGAAATTAAAAACTTTTGCACCCGATCTCTACATCTCTTTAACCGCTATTGATTGATATGTTTGTCATTCCTGTACCTTCAAAACTGTGGAAGAAGAACTACTTCAAAGGTCAAAAAGGTGAATATTCAGGAGGAGCCATTTTTCTAAAATTTGTTTTTTCTTTCTTTCCTAATTTTTGAACTGGGTTTTCTTTTGAAATGAACTCCATTGCTTTTGTAGCTCTATTTAAGTTTTATCGGTTGATACGTCAGCAATTCCTGCACCTTCAAAGCTGTGGGGAAGGATCCATATCAAATGTCAAAAAATGAAAGATTCAGAACAGCGTTTTTTCGAAATTTTTTTCTTTCATTACAAGCCAATTAAAATCGACTTTATTGCTAAGTAGCTTTTTTTAAGCCCTTGTGATTGATATATTTGCCCTTCCTGTAGCTTCTAAACTCCGGGAGGTGATTATATGTTTACACAGCACGCTAATTAGCTGATGACTCAGCAGCCGGACTCAAAACAAACACTCAGTTACACTATCATAATTTATCACTGAGTAATAGGATGTTTTGTTTAAGCACGAAACCATTTCAAGCAAGGCCATGAATGAACTCTCTTGCTATTCCCATACAGGAACATGCAAACCTGACTCGTAGTGAGGGAGGAAGGAAGAGGTCACCCATTCATTGGCGTGCCCCAAGGTCACGCAAGTGCGCATCTTCTACCCCGTCTCGGAGATGAACTAATGGACGTACTTGACAGCCAATTATATCGTTGGATGCGGAAGATAATTCTATATGAGATGAGTTTATAAACCAAAACCAACCATTATCCGGAAGTTGACCCGAACCGTGCCCTTAAGGAAATCAATCTATCTAAATTTCTAGAAATTATGACTGATTGAAATCTGACTTTCAAAATATATCTCATAAATTGGGGCTAAAATGTCCAAATTATTAAAATTCTTGCTCAACTATGTTTGTCTTTCCAGAAGAAATTTTGAAAATATGGTATGGAACATTATTCTATTCATTTCCACGATATAGAATGAAAGCATGACATGGGGCTCGCAGAAATGAACATGTAATGTTTATCACGGTGAACTCTACAGAAGAGCCTATAGAGTACTAAAAAACATAGAACACAATGCCCATGCCATCGATTAATTCACGTGCCTAGAAATATTTGAGCTCTCAGACCTCCATCAATTTTCCTAGTATCCTTTCTTGTGGGAAGCCGTGAACAATGAGGACGATGAAAATAGAAAGCAATTAGTACATTCTCTGACTATCTAAAACGATCATTTAACTAGAAACCGAAATAAATTCATACTTCTTCACTATAACGAAACCCAATCTCAATATAGCTACCACTTCATTAGAGTACAGGCTTGAAATTCGACGAGTTCCAACATCGATGAGAAATGCTATTACTGAGAATTTAAAACGGGTCTTCAATGTTATTGCTGATCTAGAAATTGATGAATCTAGCTTCTTAGAAATAGCTGTCCTTTCTCTATTAGATGGTTCAAAATATTTGGCCTATTGTTCTGAAATGAAATGAATCCTGAATAGGCAGTTGAATGGGTATGTTTCTTGAATAGGCAGTTCTCGCTTACAACTCAATGTGATTTGGTAAATGATCTCAAAACTATTTTCATTCTTCCACGCCAAATAATTATTCGACCAGTCTAGCGTACGTTTTTCTTTTGTGCTTTAGGTTAGATGAAACTGTAAGCGTAGAATAAAGTTTCCAGAGGATGCTCTAAATACAAGTCACAGAATTTAGTTGGGCTCACTAGGATCGAGTAATATCTCATCCTGTCCATTGAAATAGTTCTAAATGATTGTATTGCTGATGTACTGCTTGGGGAAGTTAACATGAAAGGTAATGTTTTGGATTATAGGGAACTCCTCAATATAATATTACTGATGTCTACTTAGTCGTTAATTGTTTGAAATTGTCCGAATTTCTCGAAGGCAAGTTTGCTCCCTTGTTTTTCTGATTTATCTGTCGTTTGATACGTTTGTAAACTTGGATGAACTCATGTCATATACTTCTAAATGTAATTTTCTGTAATCAGAGAAAGTGGAATAAATATTTTTGTGGTACGCGAGGAAATTTTAGTCAACAAATTTTGATTAAAAAACTGTAGCAATAAATGAATTGAATAATTTAATCTCAATTAGTAGAGTTTTTGGACGGCATAATCGTCGACAGCTTGGTATGAGTGTCCTAAAAATGTGGAGTTATGAAGCATTTTTATTCGTCCCTGCATTATTACAATCGGATGGTACACATGGTTTTTTAGCTTTTTAACATACAAACGCTAAGCTCAAGCTCTGTGTTGAGATGGAAAGAATTGCGTCAACTGAAAGCGGCACAATCACACATCTTTGTTATCTAAGTCTGGAAAACGTCTCATTTCATCCGTGTCCTAGAAACTAACATAAATGGGTGAATTTATTATCCGCTAACTAGGACATTAACAGCTATTAATAAAAACTCTGTACTCAGATGCTGAGTTCAGGCTGTGTCTTGTCGAACAGCAAGTGTGCTTCCTCAAGTTCCTGCACTGTCTGTCACGAACGGAAGGCCGCGTTTCTGAAACTTTCAAATGGAAGGGGATCTACTGTAAAGCCGAATTTTGAAACATTACTATGTTACCGTACCTATGTAACTAGCTTAATGAAAATTCCTGCCTGACAACTTGGGTTCGCTGCGTGCTTAAGCTAATGCTGCAGATTGGCGCTTCTGGCAAGTACGCTCAAGTTTGAGATTTTCATATAAGTTTGAGCCTCAAGAGCACCGTGTCTATAAACCAGAAATACTGAACGCTGTGCTAAAAAATTGTTTGTAAAACCCAAGGTTATGCATTTAGCTGGAAAAAGACCGATCCGGCAGCCTTGGCTCTTTCACGTAGCATAGCTAATTCGACTTGGGAAGTCCATGTATAAAGAAAGTTGACTCGAAGACACTTGAGCTTCCAACATTATCCTTACGACGACATTAATTGGTTAAAAATCCAGCCAAGAGATGTGGCCTCATAATGGACTGAACAGAGGTGATTAAGCTCAGTACCGCTTGATGTACTTTCGATTACCGTATTTAGAGTGTCATGGTATGAAAAGCGTGCTACGTGAGTGGAACCTGCCGCATCGCTATAGGTAATGATAACACATGCAGACATATTTAGTACAAGCTTCTTTTTCTCAATATGTTGTGCATAAATCAAGATTTCGAAAAGATTTACTCGGTGAAGATGTACACTTCATATACGAGTGAACTCAATTCATGTAATAAATGTAACTGATGAACATTTCTCGTAGAAGTTTCGAAGAATAATCTAATCCAATATTTGTTTTTGTGTCTGGTATTGCGTAATCACACAAGCCGTTCACGCGAGCACTTCCGTATTTTTTTGTGTTTCACAGGTAAGCTACGAAGGCGGGAGGCGCAGGCGGCCAGTTGTGGTCGGCCAGTTGTCGGTGAGTACATGCATTTAAATTTCGTTATAACTGTTGGCAAAACAAGCTTACGTATCATGAATAATGATGAAAATTTGCGGCGCATTTGAAGCTTTACACAAAACTTCTCATCTATTAATTCGAGGAGAAAAATATCAGTAGCTCTATATCGAGGAAAAATCATTTTTCGTTAATCGAATGTTCATTAGGAATTTAAAAACGAGGAGTTCTTAGTTCTTATCCGTTGGAAGTTTTTACATGAGTTTTTTATCAATTTTGCTTTTTTAACGTGTCCGACAAACTTTTGTTTTCTTACGTTTTTCCAGACTGTACTTACTGAGGATGGAGCAGGACTCCGAAACGTTTTATAGATTTGACGATATGTAATATTAAAATAATGCTTAACCTACGAGCAGTGTTCCTCGTTTTTAAATTCCTAGCTCTATATCTTACTAACCGCTAAGGCAATTTTACGTTGAGTCAAAAAGTGCGCAAATTCACCATCAACTCATTTAAATCACTAGAGCTGTTTACAGCGGCCGTTTAAATAGCACAAATGATGATAGGTAACAGTTGACTATTACGTAGCATCGCACAGCGTTGCGCCCATCCTAAAACAGGAGGGAATAAGCATGTGTTGGACAGTCTTCCAGCTGGGTTGCGAGCTAGCGATATCCAGCAACGGGAAGATGCTTTCTCATACGATAGGGAACTTTTCATCAGTCCTAGTGTAAACTCTGAACTTTTACTGCTCAGTTTTAAAGAAAATTTATTTAGCATAAGTAGCTGTGTTATATTTTCGTGCGTTTTTCGTGTTAAGATTAAAGTATGCCCACGACTTTTGCGATTAAAATTACAGACTCGTCGTTGACGGTAATAAAAATTTGAGTGTTTCTCCCGGAAATACTTTCAGTCATATTTTTTTTAACGCATTACCTGTATGTTAACCAAAATTATTTTTTAAAATTTACCTCCCCAATTAAATCCCGGTGCCAGAAGCCTCGCTGAATTATTGCTCATCAGATAATGAGAGACTCAATCCGTATTATTTGCGGCTCAGGCCGAACAGCTCTCTATTTGTAGTCGTGCGCAGATAACTGTATGCCTCGGCATTAAATATTCAAATATTATTGCTCAATTTCCTTGACGATCTCGGTTTACATTTATAATTGAAACATATGCAACACGTCCATAAAAGTTCTATCATGTGTTCACTCAACATTGGTGACGTAACTTTTGCACAATATGTGACGAAACGTCAGAAATTAAATTTGAGTTCTTCGGTTTCGTTACCCAGAGTTTTGCACCCGTTGCTTGCTTTAGAACCTAATTGCTGTTGATGTGGCTCTCTAAATTTAATTTTTGGTAATGATGAAAAATGAATGGGCGAAAAGGTATTTTGCAATTTTAGACGAAGTGTTTCAATATTTTAATAAAATTTAATTCTGAAAAGGTATGAATGCAAAATTGTACTACAGTATTATTTCAAATTGGGATTAACCACCCTTAACGAATTCGTTGTAATAGGGATTATTGGAACGGAGTGATATTGTCACCGTATGTCATTTCAAGTACTGACTGACTGTGACGAGTCAAATATCACTTGTTCTAAGATATATAAAATTTTGTTGTTCATTGCTTGAAATTTTGGTTTCTGAGGCTCTGATTCAGAAATTCAATGTTTTTATTTTACTTCATTTATTACCGATAGAAGCGATTTTGAATTGCAAATTAACTTTCCAATAAAATGATCTAATAGTTTAATATCGAATTAAACTCGGTTAGCTTCTAGTTTTAATATTTGATGAATTACGCATTTCATCTTTCATGATAGCTGAAGTATTGATGTCAACATCTGATAAAAATAACGGACATAATGTTAAAAAACTTACCGGTATCGGAGTCTTCCTTTGGCGAAGATATCTTCCCTTGTATGTCTCCTGCGCAGGTATGATATCCTACTCACGTAGCTATTATTCGTCTTCGTTATTTTGTCTTCAATGGTTTTCATTTATTTCAAGAATTTGTGGCTTATTATCATTCTTCGGGGCACTTAATACGATACTAGTTTTAGGTTATACTTCCGTAACAATTAGCGACATAAAGTAGTTGTATGCAAATCTCGCGTGCCTTAACCGACTTCGTCTCACTCAAATCGGACGCCAGCGTAGCTGTGAGGCGCACGCGAGCAGGCACAGCACCGGACGATACCTGGCTGTGCAAGTGCGGCGCTGGGGCTGCAGGGACGGCCGGGGCATCACCATGGCAGCCGCCGCTTGGCTTCCTGGCAACCCCGCCTGACCTCTCTTGTGATGTATTTGACAAGTTCTTCCATTGATTCCTTAGGACAGGTGTATATTGTCCCCCCGACACAGGGCATGCTGCGCATAGCAATCCAGTTCAGCACAATAACGCCCCAGCTGTTCTCGAATGTACCCGAGGAGCTGTAGCAGCACGTCAACGATTCACGATCTAACGGCCGTTCTTAGATAAATTTGAACCTCGTAAATAAAAATCTTATCGAATAAGGCAAGGACTTGGTACATTTTGTTGTGTGTGATATTCTAAGATAGTTTTACCTGCTTTAAAATTCTATTCCTCTTCTTTTCATGAAGCCATCTTTTCCCAAAACTAACATACGCTTTCTCTTCCTCTTCTTATTGACAGTCTCCTGATCAAGCACAGTCTCATGTAGTTGTATTTCTCAGTATTTAATGCAGGTGCCGTAGATTTATGTATTTTTTAACAAGAAACGAGTATGTGTCGTGGTTTAGTGACTCTCAATATCAAGAAAACTCCAGCAGTTGCTCAAGTTGTACATTTTCCCACTTCGTCCCGCAGTGCGTTCCTTTGCACTGCATATTTACTCAAAAAGTGCATTAAAGATCAAATGAATGTTGCGTAAATCTAGAAACAGTCATGAAAACTTTTGCGAAGGAATTGGGGACAATTGTGTCCTAAGGTAACAAAATATTTGTGATATACGAGCAAGTCATGCAAAATTGAATGCTGAATTCATGACTGTTTTCAGGCTTTCAACGCATTGCACCTAGCACCTTTCTCCGTTGAGCCTGGCGTCCACTTAATACTTTGAGCGTTCGTTGAGCTCACGTGAACTCCATCCATGTGTCTCTAGTTAATTAAATAGGGCGTTGGGAGCCTTGACGTGTGTGTTTGTGAGCGAGTATTGAGTGTAGATCTAAAAGGTTTCTGTTGGCCTTGTTATTAGTACCTAAGTGCCCGTTCTCATTATACTCGAAATTTTCATGTACAGAATTGCATGTGTTGAGATAATTCCTGCAACGCATGACTGTAATTTCACTCACATCGTAATGACGATAGGTGATGCTCGCTTCGAGCCAATCCACGCTGCAATATTTTGTCTCACCATGACAACAAAACAACAAACTGTGCAGCAACACGGATAAAGTTCATATTCATAGTTGTTCCGCGTTCAGAAATATTGTTCGCTAATATGTGGTCATAAAACGTACGTGTAGTGCTGTATACAAGCGAGTAAGGGCTGCTGTCTAAAGTCGATCGAACGATGTTTAGACCGCTGGAGCTCATCTCCCTCGTTTTGTTTTCGATTGAACTTGCAGAGCCAGTCTCATGCTTTTCTTTGACGTTTTATTCGGAAAAACATGATCATTACTCATTGAAATAGCAGTCCATTGTCTTAGCAATCGAAGCGTGTACTGTTTTAAAAATATACTTCTGTTCAACTTATTTCTTAGAAGCTTCAGGAGACTTCCTGGTCGTCCAGTGTTTGTGTTGATTTCTATGACTATTGTTAACGTAACGAGGAATATTTCACTATCAAACACATTTACTCTCTACTCCAGAGACCTGAGGGGAAACAAATATTGTATATTTGGGAATTAGAGCTCAATGGAGGAAGATGTGAGGTCCCAGTTAAAGGTTAAGTCGGACTTTGTGTTTTTTAAATAAGATAGGCAATTCGTTTCCTTACAAACTATCTTTTTACTGTTTACTGCTGTCGTTTTTTCAAAACACCTATTTCTTCTTTAAGTCTGATCATGCTTCATAAAATTCTTTCAATCTTGCTGTTTCTATAGGGTGCACAAGGAGACAAACCTTGTGCCTAAATTCTGCATTCCCTTAATTCCATACCGGATGGTGTCTTCCTCCTTGCTCTCTTGGAAACACCTTTGTTGTGGTTGGGGAGTCAAAAAATAACTTACAATTCAGAGTGCATCCAATCTTTTGCTCTTGAATGAACTACAAGTTTACGCTGATATACTGTAATTGCACTTTTTGTTAGGGTGGCTGTTATTTTCAGCCACCGAATGCCTTATAAAAACATTCTCGCGCTACATCTGGAGCACGTTGCTACCAGCTCATTGCGTCTGAGCAAAACATGACCTGATGTTGCACAGTAGCGTAATGCTCTATTGCTAGGGATCCGTTTGAGCTACATCGCTTCCTAAGAGAAAGAGACCTTTATTGATCAGAATTTGGGTCTATTTATAGCCACCGAAATGACGTGCGCACTGAGTCTCCGTGCCCGTGCTTCTCAAAAATTGACTCTAGCGTGGACAGTCAATAGTGAAACAATATCATATGCAAAATTCCCATAATATTCACGGGAGATGATTCAGTTTCTACTAGACGGGTGTAATTTCAGCATTCAATTACCTTTTTACGTTAAAAAGTTATCCTTCCTTGATGAGCACTTCCTTCCCGGAATTGTGTTCTATTGATGTTACCTATCCCAGTTATTTATATGTCTACCGAGCCATTCGATATTTCTCGCTTCGTTCTGCAGTGTAAAAATGGTTACATCAAATCATAAAAGAGCATAATGACGGGTTGTGATAGCAATCTCGCGCTACAACGTGAAGTAATTATATCATAATAAGGTCTATGCAAAATAATTTACACATCACAGAACCACCCAGTTAGGCAATGCCTCCTGAATCTTTGAGATTGGTTGACATCTAGCAACAGAGCAGTGGCGTCGTATTAGTGGTCCAAAACTGGCAGTGATTTTGAACTGAATTGTGCGTGGTAAATACGTTTCTCCAGAAAATTTCAGTCAGAACTTCTGTGATGTGAGCGAGTGATCCAAAGTTACAAGGATGGCGTATAAAAGGTAAAAAATAGTACGATTTACTTTTTGGAACATAAATTTTATGTTTCCTGATTGTGTATGATTAAATAAAATAATCGCCGTCTGTACGTAGCTCTGTGCAGCGTTTGAAAGTCAGGAGCTATACTTGTGGCAGTTCTCGAAGTCACAACATCAATTTTCAGCGTTTTTCCCTCCCTGTGTTGAACTGGGTTAGACTTTTGCTCTAACTTGTGGTTTTAATGATCTCGTGTTCTTTAGGATCAAAATATAATTGGTTTGAAGTAGTTTTACTTTGAAAAACTCTTATGCCCAGTGATAAAATTAAAACCTCCCAACCATACTGATATTGCAGGAAAATTTGCGAGTATGATGTGTCTGATGCTTAAATTCGTTAACCTGAGAGCGTAGGCTTATGTCGGGTGCAAACAAGCTCGACCACGCTTTTACTTTCTGTTTTATCCGAACTTAGTTCAATAAACTGAACCTGTTTACTCACTTATTTGACAGAAAACGCACCACTGAATATCTCCTAAGAGTTTCGTGAGCGTAGTTAGCGTGGGAAATCAACGATGGATTGGAGCTAATTTGTTTTCGCCCGTTCAATGCTCCTCTAATTGCGGACGACTACATAGTGCTACATCACGATTTCAATGAGCGAGCCTGCAGATACAGGCTACATGGACTTGAGTCATTGAACAGCAGTGAGGAGATCGCGTCGACCACTCAGCCCTGCCTCGGGAAATTACAATACTTGGTATAAAATTCTGGAAAGCGAATGGGAAGTTCTTTCCAGCCCCTAGAGCAGTAATTTCTTGTGTTGTCTTTTATTTCTCTTGCCCTGAACAATGTATGTTCCTCGAGGTTAAAATTTGTTCTATTACAAATGTTTTTTCTGAATTTTGTTATGAAAAGCTTCGCCTTCTGCGAAAGAAGGAGACTAGGAACGTGCATGACGCCAACTTAGGTGTGTTGACTAGCCCCACAGAAATTTAATAACCTCAGTCGCAGCGCTCTTCCGCAAGGCAGAAAATATAACCGCTCTTTGTGTTTTATTTAGATTAATTCTATCTTGGGGTCATGGCGGCTTTTGTTGAGCGGAATGCGGACGTGCCGGGCTGCCGGCATGTTTATTGTTCTCATACGTAGGAGGGCGGCGCTAATTGTGCGCAGCGGCTCGGGGAAATTTCTTTCTAACTAAAGGAAAATTTTGGCATGTCTCTCATGGGCGCGGCTTGTAATGAATCCCTCGAAAGGCAATTTATGCACGAGATTTGAGGTCGTTTATGGAAGGTATTCGACGCCACGTGTGGCAGAATATGACGTTCTGTCCACGCATTGATAAATTACCAGATAAACGAACTTCGTCTTGACTAAAAACTGATAGTTTTCGTTATTTAACTTATGCATTTCATCCTATTCACCAATGAGTGATGCAACTTTATTCATTCATACCTAGATAACAACACTCATGATGTTATTTCTGACGTTGACACAAAAAGATGGAGTAGGTTGCATAAATGATAAGGATCTAGCTTTGTTGTGTGTAGAAATTGCTGCATTCTTAAATTTAATTTTGAACGAAAACTTAGGAGTCATTCTCAGTAATAAGTAACGAAATACAAAAACTCTGCTGTCTTCGGATATAACATTCCTTGTAATGAATTGAAATTATCTGGTAAGTAATTATTTTAACACATTTAATGTAATTCAATTTTTTTAAACAATGAATATTCTTACGTTTGTCAGGTGCTTTTCTTCCCACTCGCCTCCCTCCATTGCGTAAAATTCATTATGTTTGAATTTTATTCTGATTTTGAATGACTATCGTCTGCAGCACTATTGCAACACTTCTGTCAACTGGCAGGCCTTCATTACGAAGGATGAGTGCGGCGGTGGCGCCCTGGCCGCGCCTGCTCACGCTGCCTCTCTGCATCAATCATGGCTTCGAATGACGCAGCCTCGACGCCTTTGTAAGGGAATATGGCTTTCTTCTCCTCGATTTTCTCGTCAATGTCTTCCATTCCCTCGCTTTCTACAAGAATATCATCAATTACAGTTTTCAAAGAGCATCAGAGTTCACATTTAATCTTCAACCATAGCCGGCATTTGTTCATTCCTATTTTTAGCCTTAATTTATTTATTATGGTCGTTAAGGTTTAATTTTTGTACTGCTAACGATTTATAGTGTTTCCCGTGTTAACTGTCTTCTTTCGCCATTGAAATCGCTCAGGTAAAGTTTTTTTTCATAGGAGTTAACGGTGTTCAACTGATTTTTTCCATCATAGAATTCACTCTTCCTGATCATTTTCTTTCTGTATTCATGGCAAATTCTCCAATCTTGAATTTTTTATACAAAGAAATCAGTGAGGGTACTTCAATATTCAAAATATAATTACTTAAATAAGAAACTTGCATGAAATTAAACCCATCTACCGCCTTCTGTAATTGAATTTAAATAATAAACTAGAATCCCTTTTGCTGTGTCAAATAATTTAATTAACGAATAGAAGTTCATCTTCTAACTTAACTACGGCGAGCAAACATTGTTTTCGAAGCACAGCACACTTTCAAATTCTTCTTTTCACGCACGCAAGCTTAATCTTTTCCAGACCGTCGTTTGTATTCATTTTAATAACATCGAAAATTTAAAGCTGTTCTTCGTATACTATTACTCCACGCTCTGAACTAGTTAAGGTTACTGAATGACTAACCAGTAATGGTAAATTTTCATACGTGTTTAAAAGAGTATCTCTTTGTAGTTTTTCAAGCTTTCGATCACAAGGGCATATATTCATTTGAGCTGAGGATATTCAAGTGATTTTGTGAATACATTATACATTGACAGCTTCAGATCATCTGATATTATTGTAAATACATAGATCGGAGTCTTTCTCGCTTATTTACATAATGTCATCGTAAAACCATGAAAATATAATGAACATTTCTATTCACACCTGAAGCATCACTAACACTTGCCTTGCAACTGCTGTCAGAAAAGCCTTTGCAACACAAATCAAAAACGGTCTCCTCTGAACCGAGTAGAACATTTGGCAAAACTTTTTATTTAACTCTCGACATCGGCAAAAAATACTAAAAGGTTAGCTCATTAAATTCACCTGCAGCCATTGTCGCCGCCATTTCATTACGAACCGCCACCAACAATGCACTTGATCTTGCTCTCACAGCCTAAATCTGACAGTTCCGGAGCACTGGAGGGCGTTGTTACTGCGTTGCGAACTGGGAAACTTTACCGTTTGGGTCCCGCGTGAAAAGAACATTTTCTAGACACCTCTGGTGTAATGGAAACGAAACAAAGCGTAGTTTGAGAGTTTTTGAAATATGCGTTCCCATACCTGGATTATTTTAAACATACCATTATCTAATAACAAAACTATAACCTGAATTTGTGCGGGAACAAAAGCTCAGAAACTTTCGACTGTTCATGATTCAGATGCACAGAGTTACTCAGAGATGTCTACAAATGATCATTAGTCTTGTACACAACTATGATTTCATTCTGTAACGAAGTGATTTCGGGGGCTTCCTGGGGCTTGTGTAGGATTTCATTTCATCATTAGTTGAGAAAAACCATTGCATCCCCGTAAAATATTTAGTTTTGGGTTGGTTAAGAGAGTTCAGGATATAACAACGAAATGAAATACATTTGAACTGATAATTGTGGTCTTTCCGAAACAGAGAAATTCTCAAAGGATAATGAAGCGCAATTTTGCGAATACACTTTTAGAAATAAGATGCAGAGGATATTTCCCCGAAATAATTTTATTTCTATCAAGTTTCTGTCATATGGTTTCAATATGTCGCCCAGCAAAATATTATTAGCATACGTGCATCACACACAGGGTGTCCATAAAGTCGTAGTGCAACTTAAAATTACTGTAGCTTTAAAGCTACACATGATAGAAACAATCTGTAAAAGGTATTGAAAACAAGAAAAATTAGTTTTGAAATTTATTCATTGCCGCCGTCTTAAGTTTCTACGTGTTCGTCATCATTGGCTACGCATAGGGTAACTCGATTTTTAAGTTCATGAAAAATATTTGCCATTCGGTCAGCAGTTATGTCTGAGATCACAACAACAATTATTTCCCCTTTGAAGTCTCTCAATGAACGAGGTCTTGTTGCGTACACTCTTGTTTTCACATGTCCTTGTAAAAAATAAAACAAATCAAAGAATCAAATCTGGGGAACGTGGAGGCTATGAAAATGGACCACCTCGTCCGTTGAAGCCACGGTTGATTAGTTCTTTTGTTAGACAAAATTCAAAACCTTTAAAATAATACAAAATACTTTTTTAACAAAATATCCACTAACTTCGCGCAAATTTTGTACAGTAAATTTTCTATTTCAGTTTACAGATTGTTTCTATCATCTATAGTTTCAAAGGTACAGTAATTTCAGATTATACCATAACTTTATGGAAACCCTGTATATCATTTTGGTAATATGTACATCATCTGGATATTGTCTCGTAAATTATTTCCCTACTTCATTGCGAAACTGTTGTAACTCCAATTTCGTGCTTTGCAGGAGGAGCATTTTAAAGCATCTTTGTCATACAACTTTAATAATTTTAGAAATCTTCCCAGCGCCATCTCTCGGCCAAAAATGCACTTATTTAGACTTACGACTTTACTGCCAAAAGACGCAAAATTAATTCAACATTCTTATAAACATTCTAACTCTTTATTTGAAATTCTTGAGTCATGAAAGTCTTGCAATGGTGCAGTGATTTGAGAAAATCATCATGGGTTGAAATATCTAGAACATGGGTCATTACGTAACAACTCAGGCGAATGGTTGTTTAACACTATGATTTATTTGACAATGTACCATTTAATGAGGGGATCATAAGACCGTGCCCAAGGAATGCTGTTGGAATATGGACCGTCCGATATTTTACACCTCAGAAGGCCATCGTGAGGGGAAGTTTAGATACGTGGTCGCAATACATAATTGTATCATCATTATTATTAATTACACAGCTGTTGTAGAGAGCAAATGGGACAGAAATTTTAAGGCAATGGCTGGTGGAGATAACTAGACAGGCTAAATGCATTGGTCGTAGATGCTCGATAATATTCAGTACTTGGAAAAGTAATTGAAGGAATCGAAAAAGCAAGCATTAGTTCAAGCCTAATTACTTTTTAGACTAAAATTCAATTAAAAGGACATCGTTAATTTGATATTTTTAAATTTTATAAGAATGTCAGAAAAGTATCCATTGTACTGGATGTTAAATGAAGAGTGAATAGGTTCCACCTATGAAAGAAATAAGAGAGAGAATGATCATTACTCGGTTCCACAAAAAAAATCACAGGCTGTTGTCGCACAACTTGCATCACAGGCTGAGCTGCACACCAATACACGATAGCTTTTCTTATTAATTGGTGAACTAAATTTCTAACCCAAAATGTTTTCACATATTTTTATTCCTGACGCGCCAAAACTGATCTTATTAAATGACAGAAATTGAGATAAACTTTGAGGCATTGAATTTGACTGCAGCAAGCATATTTTCACTCTCGAGGAAGGGTGTTATTAAAGCTTGGTAAATGAAAACCAACTCGAAATATTCAGATCACAATGTAAGCACATTTGCGTTATGTCTCACCCATCTACCGTACATCACAATATATTTACAACTCGGAATGTGTTCCCAATTGGTGACTGGAAAACTGGAGAGCATTCCGACACGCATTGCTGAGAAGATCGTTCCGAACAGCTATTCGATTATAAGAACATGTACACACATACGTCCGTGGAACTAGTGTTTAAAATAACATTTTGAATAAAGACATAATATAATTAGAAGTTCCTGAATGAATACTAAAGCTTGTAAGAGTTTAAGTATGATGACGATGTTTGGAAGAGTAAACTTTGTATAACATAACAAAAACTAGGCCAGATGCGTACTATACAACACCTGGTGACTCACGCAGGAGCCTAAATGCTAATGAGCTTAAATTGCTGTTAAAAGAAATTATGAGCCTTTAAGTATAAAGAATAGCAACACACAGAAATCTAATCGTGAACTGTACATTACCATTTGTACTCATAAACGTCGAGAGAAACGTCGCCTCTGCGACGGAATTCCCCATAAGCAAGCATGTTGTGTTTGGTGAATTCAAAATAATTTGAGGTGAATACTAATGCCACTGTCAGTAACGTGAATATTAAAGGTAGAGTTGAGTTTTCATCAGCTTAATAGCTATATCACGGTTGCTGTTTACTTTCATCACTATACAGCCACACGAGGCCGAAAATAGTAATAGCTCAGTGGCGTGATGGTCAGGGACTTACGATCCTGAAAACAACGATGAAAAATGTCGACTTATCTTGGATATTCTATACTGCGCATTTTGATTACTGGAAGTGATGGGTTTGACTTGTTCATTCGTGAGGAATCGCAATTCGCCAACATTTTGAGATAATAAAGAATGCAGGTTAGATAATAATCGTTAATTGTAATAACTTATTTTCAAATAATGTCTAAATTTGGCATACATCGTACTCAAGTCACGTATTGATGTACAAGACCGATGTTATTCATCTGACTCCGAGCATCAGAAAAAGAATCCTAAGCGGCTGACGTTCTTTAAAGGATTTACGTTTACTCGTACCGAATTAAATCGACAGACTGACCGCTTCTGATCAAAGCCGTGTGCTGTCGTGTTGTAAAGTTGCCGATCAGCTTTTTCGGTCCCTTAATGTATACGAGGCTCGTCTCAAAATTAAGTTACACTATTTTAAAATACGCGCAGTAAGCGAAAAACATTCGAATGGAACTTCTGAGTGGGTATGGAGACAACCTAGGGAAATTCCCATGCCTATACTCTCACTGTTCGGACAGTCTCGAGATCTCATTAGCTGCTGTCGCCGATCGCGAAATTCGTGTTTTTCATCGCTTTTTACAGCCAAAGATAGAAGGGACTGAAATTCATTCCAAATTGTGCAGTATCTGCAGTGAATACGTTATGTCAAGGTCGATGGTTTCTCGTTGGCGTTAATTATTCATTGATGTAAGAACAACGTTACGATATGAGCAACGAAGCGGCCGACCCTCCACTTCCGGCGCTACGAATATTGTCGACGAGGTCCGGAGGGTCAGGCCACCCTTACGCTTGAAAAAATTCTTCCTTAACTTCTCCCGAATGTTGAAAGAATATAGCTCAATCGCAAAGAATTTTAATCGCACTTCTCTGGCTTACCACTCAGGCTTGATTTAAAACCGTGTAACTTTACTTTCAGAAAGCCTTCGAATTAAAAGCATATGAAAAGAGTTACTGTTATACATTCAACACCTGAATATCCTGATTATTTTCTTCCACCCTTTAAAAATACCTTTAAAATGGAAACTTTAAAGAGAAGGAAGGTTCTTTCACGAAGAAATAAATTGTGAATGTTAGTATCAAGTTGAAATCGAAGACGCAGTCGCTCTTGGTCGCGAGATTGCGTCTCCAAAATAACAGCTCTAATATCTTCTTGAGTAAACGAGTGTACGTTGACTTTTGAATCGTAAGCAATGAGCCTCCTGAACGTGTCCGATTAAATCTTTGTAGAATTTACTGTACTGATCCCTCACGAATAGCTGAAAGAGCAGTTCACCGTTACGTTACTTAGTGATACCTCACTTTCCAAATAACGCGAATACCTAAATATTATAAATGTTCACAGTTATGACTCAGCAGATTGTGGACGTTCATTAGCAGGTAATTTTCAATTAAATCCACTAACGGTGAGCATACTTTGGGCTCTCAGAAATTTAAGTGCTTATTTTAACTCGCACCTTTTAAATCTGTGGAACGTTCCGCGAGAAGTAAATCAATTTTGATAGCAAGCTTTGTGGCGGCGAGTTTTGTGGAAACTTACAAAACAGAAGGGAATTCTGGAATCATGGTTGATAAAATTTTTACGATGATTACTAAGTGATCTTCTGTGACCAGTCTTCAGTATTAAAAGACATGTTATTCATTAGAATTTTTAGAAATCGTCGAACGTGGTTTACCAAACCTATTTGCCGAGATACTATGAACAAGTAGCATAGGAATAAATTAATTCACCTATTACTAAACACAAAGTTCGACAGCATTTGATACAAAATCACGACTGCATTCAGTCGCTGTCAGAGTCGATGAGATAGTTCTTGGACTGGCCGAGATCCTCTGTCTTGCCATTTGTGCACCACAGCAAGAATTCGTCAAACTTATCGTCTTTTTTGACGTTCCTTTTCTTCTCAATAGCTCGCTTGTCCTGAATGTCTTTCTTAACTCTCTTGAGGTGCTCTTTCTCTCTCTCCACATCCTTTTCTTTTTCTTTGAGCATCATATTCATCCCATGGATGCGGTCCCGAGACGGCTTTGCTCTTTCGCTCGTTTTCGTCCTGCGCAGGTTTTTGTCCGCTGAAGAAGGATCGTATGGAACACTCTCACTTCTCCCTCGGTCTCTGTCTTGCCCTCGTGCTCTGTCTCTACTCCTGTCCTGGCCTCCACGCGTGCCCCATCCCATGGGATCATAATCATCTCCTGTACCCCCTGCCGTTGCGTTATTTTTCTTCTCTCCTTCTTTTATCCTTTTGTCCTGCGCCTCTTTTTCCCTCTTTCTCCTTTCTTCTTCTTCTCGCCTGCGCCTCTCTGCCTCTTCTCTGGATTGCCTTGTTTTCTCTTCTTCATCCTTAGCTTTTTGCCTTTCTTCCAATTCTCGTCTTTTTCTATCAATTTCTTCTCGTTCGATCCTTACTTTTTCTTCCCGCGCTTTCATTTCTTTATCGATCTGTAAAAGTCTTAGCCTTTCTTGCTCAATTTGACGCTTTTCTCTCTCCAATCTCTCGAGCTCTGCCCTTTTATTTCTCTCGCTGCTGTCGTCATCGGTATTTTTCTGAGGAGCGCGAGACGCGTTGTTGTCATTTCCTTTATCTTTCCCACCCCAAGCCTCTGGAGTTTCTGCATCGCTTTTTTGTTTTCGTTTGCTCTTTTTCTTATCGTCGCCGTCTGCTGCGGCATCGTGCCCCATTTGGCTTGAATTGGCTTGTCTTCTGTCGTCTGCTTCTTTTTTGTTTTTGTCGTTTGCTGCTTCGGTCTCTTTAGTCCCTTTTCCATCCGTTGTTTTTCCTTTGTCATGAGTTTTCACTGGTTCTCTTTCTCCTGTGCTCTGGTCATTTGGTTCTTTTCTTTGATTTTCTAATTCTTTGTTTCTTTGGTTGTCTGCATCGTGTTCTCCATAATCTTTTGTCTTTCTCCTTTCTTCAATAAGTTCTTTCGTATTTTTTGGTTTTTTATTTTTTTCCTGTTCCCTTTGTTTCTTTTCTTCTTCCTCCTTCTTTTTACGGTCTTCTTCCCGCCTTTTTTCTTCTTGGTTTCTCATTTCTTCGAGTTCTCTCTTATCTCTCTCATCTTTTTGCCTTCTTTTCTCATCATCCTCTCTTTCTTTTTCCTTTCTTCGTCTAGCACTGTCACTCTCCCGCAGCGTGCTATCCTTGCCATCATCCTTTCTATTTCTGCCGTCATCTTTCTCGTCGTGCTGTCCGTCGCGGCTGCCTTGCCTGTCTTGGTTGTTGTTGTCGTCCTCCTGCCCCTCAGCGAACTCGGTCTGCAGCCGCTTGCCTCGGTACCTCCTCTTCTGCAGGCCCTTCTCTCTCGCCTCCTCCCAGTCAGGGTCGGAGGGCTGCGCAGACTTCTTCGCGCGGATGAACTCCGCCAAATCCTGCTCCGGAGCACCTTGCGCTCCGCGTCTTCTGGACATTCTCACCCCTCCAAGTTTTTCTCTTGATCAAAATTGCCCTTCCATGCTCAATTTCTGCTTTGATTTGAGTGTGCTGGACCTAACGGTTCAATTTATTGTTAAATTTCGACTTTTACTAGGAAATGTCTCTTTCGAATAAATTGCGTAATTTCGCACTCACTCACGGTCGGCGTTGATTTTAATTCTATGAATTTGGTTAGGAACTGTACCGGGTTAGTTGTTAGGTTTTCTCTGTGTGATTTTAAGAATTAAGATTTACTTTTTTCATGTTTAAAAACCTGGTTGATAAGCTATTTTTCTAACATCTCACTTCTACTAAATTTGAGAAACATGGAGTACTTTTTAGTCCTAAGAAACTGACCTGGGAATGAGTTACTATCACCACCAGCAAAAACATCGTCTTTATTCCAATTTTCGAAACTTTTTACTGCACTGCAAGGAAATATTTTTCCAGATGATCATTTTGATAATTAAGTGGTGGACTGAACACTGTCCAAATGCATAGTACTGTGAAATTCTTATCGTTCTCAATATTTCTAACTTTCATTCTGTTGTTGAAAAGTATCTCTTCGTGGAATATCTCTATACGTGAAGCAGAAAATGCGTTCACTGTTTTCATGCCCTGGACGCGATACAGCCAGATCAAATTCTTCGCTGTAGAAGAGAATGTTTTCTTTCTGCTGGTTCTTGGCAGGAGAGGTGGTGAGGGTGTGGGGGCGTGTGGGGCTGGCGTGTAGGGCTGATGTGTAGGGCTGGCGTGTAGGGCTGACGTGGAGCGGTCCGACGTATAGGGATGACGTGTAGGGATGACGTGTAAGGCTGACGTGTAGGGCTGGCATGTAAGGCTGACGTGTAGGGCTGGCGTGTAGGGCTGACGTGTAGCGCTGACGCGTAGTGCTGACGTGTAGGGCTGAGGAGCAGAGTGTAAGCGGGGAGTATACGCCTGCTGCTGCCGGCCTGCGTCCCCAGCTAAAGCTCTGTGGGGAGATCAAATTTTAGTTCAGTGCACGCAAAAGAAGAAGACTAACAAAGAAAAGCTCCTCTGTTGTCCATTAGTAATATTTACCAACATAACGAGCATAAGGTTGAGCATAAATCCAAAGTTTCTTCACTAACGGGGTAAGTAACAAACAGCTTACAAGAAAAGTTTACATATCGAATGTAGTCAAAAGTTTAAATTAGACCAACTTACTGATGGAAATAACGCTTTGAAATGTGGAATATCTGTCAATTTAATTCACTGCAAAAAAACACCCGTGAGGATGACTGAGCATCATTAAGCCGAGTTTGATTCCATCGCAGGGAGGACGAGAAATGCTCTCTAGTTTTGTTCAGGACAATTGATGACACACGGTGCATTCATTTTATTGTAAGCGACATGTACAATCTGATCGGATTAAATGTCAAGCAGGAATTTCGGAGGAAAACATTGGATAATTATTTGCTGTCGCTAAATTAAATTTCGTTTTGAACGTGAATTAGAACTGGGCAGTAAATACAGAGTGTTTAATTTAATTCTAAAGCAAAACTCTTTATATACTCCACGTATATTGCCTGAATTTAACATGAGTTCGTTTTAGTCGTTTGAAATGTTGCCTATTTCCTGAATACTTATTGGCTCAAAATAACATAAAGGCATATTAAGTGTGGTATCTTTCCATATACGTACAAATATGATGGAGTTTTTTGAGAATGTAGCATCGGAATAATATTCCCCAGCGAATAAAATTAGTTACGTGCTCAAATACCTATTTTTTATCGGTTCCTTCTCAGGCCCCGAGTTTGGATGAGCTCTCACTGCTTGATGGGACTCATATCAATACAGATTTATTAACGCTGGCTCAATTATCGTAGTATTAGAGACGTAATGGCCGCCTGTAACGCTCTCTCAGAAGTGCATCGCTCCCAAACGAGAATCACCAGCCGTATTAACGAGGAATAACTTCCGTTCACATCACCGTATTGCCGACTATATAATCATTGGGGGATTGCATCAGCGCCACATTTTACATGACATTGCTCGTCTTCAAGATACATGGGACGTAAAAATCTCGTTGCAACTTTTTAAAAATTTCAGTGTGTTTTCACAAACAATAAAGTTTCAAATTTTACATCAAGAACGGAATTGAAAATCAACGAGGATAGGATGTTGATATTTCCATTGAAAAAAAACACGAACAGTTTGCATGGTAAATGATTTAATTCATACTTACGGGGATATTTATTCGTGCAAACTGATTTTTTGTGGTTAATGGATGGTAAAACATCCTTTATTGCTCTCACCGCTAGCAATAAGTTCCAGGAATTCCTTTCTGAAACACTACATTTTGCTCTGTATTTCTCAATGAATTAGTCCTCTTATAATGCTGCGTTTGGATTCCGGAAGAAATGTCAATCTCCACCGTTCACTCTACGTTTTCCTTAAAATCAAAATCTGGCCATAGTTTGGGCCATGCTACGACGCCACTGAGCATGCCACCGAGTTCTGACGTCACCGAGCACGAGGGACTTACTTATTATTCTTACGAACATTAATCTGCCACGAAATCGCTCAGATGAGACGCACTGCTACTTTAAAATTCTCCTTGTCCAGACGTCACGATAAGGAAATTGTTCTCCGTATCATTGCCACTGGTGTTCACCCTCTCACGTGCCAAGCGATCCCGCACGATTTAATTTTCACATATTTTTTCCATTGGACATTTTCGCAAAATCTGCAGGTGTTAAAAAGGTTCACGTGAAGATCAAGTGTGAATTTTTGTGTGCCATGATCAGTGCATTTCTCTATCGAGTAATGAGACATGAGGTGATGTCGGTTCAGGTTTTAACTGATAATCATGAAATGACTCAAGTTTCAGTAATTTTTAATTTTGGTCAATATTGATTTTAGGCCTTTCACGGAAATTAAAAAATCCGTTCCAAAGAATCGCCGAAGGAACACATTTAAAAAGGTTTTACACGAATGACATTCTGCTCGCTGCTGCGTTATTTTCGAGATATAACAATAATTACGTGCAGGTAGGAATAACATTATGTGGTCGGTTGCTTAGTCGTCGCATTGTTGGGTGACGCCCACTTTTCTAGCGGGACACGCCCACTTCTTGGCAGGAAACTAACAGTCTCGGTTTGGGTGAGTTAAGGTAAGCTATTTTAGGTTGATTTATGTTATTTTAGGTTAGTTTATCTAACTAACCTAACATAACCTACCCTAACCTCACCCATCGTTACGTTAATACCGTATTACAGCATATTTACGAGTCTGTTCCTTCACTTTTAAATACAACGTTCGAATAACTTCAAAGTTGAATAACTCGAAAATAACGCATCAGCGAGCAGAATGTTATACATGTAAAACATTTTTAAATGTGTTCCTTTAGAGATTGTTTGGAACGGAATTTTTAATTTCCGTGAAAGGCCTAAAATCAATATTGACCTTAATTTTTGTTGTCAGAATGTCTTTTCAGTAAGAATTTCAACCATATGATATTTCTCTAAATGTGTGTGAATTATTTGGACGAATAATATTGAAGAGCGAATTAAGCTTATCTGTGCTGTGATAGTTTCAACAGTATACTTCTAATATTGGAGTAAAGAATCTTTCAGTTCTCAATTTAATTCGCCTAGAATTTTCTTTCAACTCCCATGATTTTTTTGTAAAAATTCTTCTGCTTTCTTTCACATTCTGTAAAATAAATCTTACTTTCTATGAAGGCAAATCGTAAACATTTTGCAAAAATTGAATTAAAAAAATTGTTGAGTTCCCCCAGTTGCAAATTACACTTCGACCCAGTAGGATTGTAAAACAAAACTCCTGCTACGGAGCGTCTTGGAACGCAGGAGCTGTCAGTGCTGCGCCACTCCAGCCAAATTGCATGCTGCTCAGAAATGAAAGCTTTTAGCTTGGCCAAATAAAGAAAGATCATATTGTAGGTTGTTAGATGTATTTAGTTAAGTCTGACATGTTTGAAAATTTATCAGTCGTTTTCAGTGAGCCTGTTGATTTATTTTAGTCCTCGCGCTCTTTTCATGACGCTTATAAATACCTTCGCCTTTATTCAGAGATTTTTTCAGAAAATTCAGAAGAACATTCATGAATGTCGGAAGTATTCCATTCAACTTTTTGACCGAAGTGTTCAAGCTCCACGTCCAATTCTCGTGTAGTTTTAAATTTTATTGAACTTCTCCAAAACTGTGACTTTGAAAGTTCTCTTCTCAAATTTTGCATTTAAGCTCTCTTAAATTCTCGTCGTATTTCCGCTAGACTAGATAAATCGAGCGTAACAGAGCTGTGTTATACAATGGACACAAAAATTATTTAGCCCTCAAAAATCCAAACAATTGTGACTTCTGCACTCCATTGTCTGTTGACTCTTCTTTTCCCTCTTCCGTTCAATCATTCTCTTCTCTGATCGTGTGAAGAAATTCTGTTAACTTCATTACTGAAATACAACTTCTTTCTATCATTCATCGCGCTCCCCCCTGAGGAGACATAGAATAGGTGAAAGATTGAGGTTAGTTAGGTTTGCTCATGGTGCGCTATGGGGACTGGCGCCCCCAGGAGTGTTAGTTACTTTAGTTTTAGATAAACCTATAGGACATCTATCTTTCATGTCCAATTGCTGCTTTTAGTGTTCTTAACTTCTAATTTACACTTTCTTAGTGCTTTATTCCACTTCATTCTGAACTTTGGATTTCAATGAGTGGGTATTCTTCAGTAGGAACTTATGTTATGTATTGATTCGGACAAAATTCGTACCTTCTCTTCGGTCTCCTGAGATCACTTTTATGTGGCCAGGGAGTCTTAAACTCACTAATGACGACAATAATAGCTATCGTCGCTACCTACTGGCATACGGCTTAAATCCTTCGAGCACCATGCAGTTTCATTTTCGCACTGTGCCATGTGTCCATATCATAAATTAGTTTGTTCTCTCCTCTTAAGTTGAAAACTATACCAGTTTTGATTGGCGAGAGCTTCCTGAATCTGTTGTCTTTCAGTTAGAGTTGATTTTCCTATCGAGCTCTCCGCAGTTTTCCCGATTGCAACGCAATGTTTACCACCGCTACGCCCCCAACTCGGCAGGTGGGCTCTCACGCATCATTCGCACCCAGCTCTGACTGCTCGCATGTGTGAGCTGCTTGCAACTCGATCTCGGTACTCCCATCCAGGCTGTGCTCTGCCATGTCTCACGTGAAACTTGTGCATTTCTGGATCTATTACTTCTTCCGGTTTATTAAGAAACATGGTTTGTTTTAAGGAGACCTCCTCCCCTGGACTTTATCTAATTTTTCAAATCTCACTGTACACATTTCTATAGCACCTAGGGAACAAAAATGCGTGCAGATATGTAAAATTAAATTCGCAACGCATTTGCTTTATAAAATTTTTCTATTTTCGCAATACAAAAAAAGTTATTGTGCGAACAAATGAAATTACATATATTTATGTGCAAAACCCGACTCCTGCAATTTTCAACGTAGAAGCTTGATTTTGGTCTCATTCGACGCGGAAAGACTGTGGCAACTCGAAAATGGAATGTTTTTTTTTTAAATTTCGAATTTAAATTTCATTTTTTATTTATTTGTCTAACAATTTTTTAATTTTCACCATTTCAGGTTTTTACATTTTTATTGCACCTAGGGTAACGAAAATGCATTCCGATATGTAATATTGAATTCTGAACACATTTTCTTTTGTAAAATTTTTCGATTTTCGCAATAGAAAAAAGTTATTTTGTGAATATATAAAATTGTAAATATTTGTGCAAAACACCACCCCTTCTGCAATTTTCAACGTAGAAGTGTCATTTTAGTCTCATTTAACGCGGTACGACAGTGGAAACAGCGTAGAGAAGTGGAATTTCCTTTGAATTCCAAATTAGATTTTATGGAGAAAAATCTGGGACTTTTTTGAAAAAAAAGTTTAACATATGTATCAATAACTTTTTTCTAATTAGAAAGTAAAAAATCCTTCATTTACAAGTTGCCACAGTCTTTCCGCATTGAATGAAATCAAAATCAAGCTTCTAAGTTTAAAATTGTAGAAGAAGTAGGGTTTAGCCCAAATAAATTTAGTTTATACGCTCGCGCAATAACTTTTTCTATTGCGAAAATTGAAAAATTTTATAGAAGCAAATGTGTTTAGAATTTAAATTTACAAGTCTTTATGCATTTTTGTTCCTCCTAGGCGCAATAGCAATGTGTAGAGTGAAATTTGAAAAATTAGGTGAACTAGATGATTTCAGGGAGGAGGTCCCCTTAAGGGACATGTAAAATATGCACGTTTCTGATTCTACTGAAGATGGTTTTCTCTTTTCTCTTCTGGTTTCTGTATCCCCTCAGGGGGATACAAATATTGTATCTATGGGAATTGGCGCTCCCAGGGGGACTATGTGAGGGCCCGAGCTAAAGGTTAGGTAGGCTTCCTTTTTGTTGAAATAAAATAAGTTTTTGTTCTGTTACGGACCATCTTTTTTCGGTTCACTGCTGTCCTGTTTTTTCAACACCTACTACTTTCTTCTTCAACTTTGATCTTGTTTCATAAGCTTCTTTCTCATCTTACTGTTTCTATGCCCTTTCTGCATAGATTCCACGTTCCCTAAACTTCATACTAAATGGTGCCTTCCTCCTTCCTCTCTTTGGATCGCCTTTGTAGCGGATTGGGAGGCTTAAACTAACTAATAATCTAATCAAATCTGGTTTCTGTAGAGGATTAATCTTTTTCATGCGTTTTGCTATTGCCCTTCAGGGTTGAACGCAGGGCTTAATGCTTTTCGGGAGAAGGTAAAATTTCTAATCTCCAGTCAGAAGTAACATCGAGATAATCTGTCACCAGCGTCCTCATTTTACCAGACGCTCTTAATTTTGCACTGAGCTCTCTTGCTGAATTAGTTTCATGAGAGGGCTTCCAGTGCACGCCCATCTCTTTGATGTGCCCATTTATGCGACCACAGACAGATTTTTCAAGGCAATTGCGTCTTAGCTTTAGCTTTGGGCCCGAAGCATCGGCCCGAAGCATCGGCCCGAAGCAAAGCGTATCTAGCTAGCTGTTGTGAGTCAGTCTCAGGAGGCGCGAGGTATTGACGTTTGCGCCGTTACCGCATGCCGAGCCGCGGCTCCGAGAGATTTGCGATTGAGTTGTAAATTTGTGAGGATGGCTATCTCTCTTACGTCCCATTCTCGCGATAGAAATCCAATTGGACAACGATTGGTTACCATAGCAATACTCCAGTACCGAGTAAAAAAGGTTGTCACAGTGATGTAACCCGTTTGGAAATAAGTCATCTTTAAAAAATGCGATGATCATCATCGGAAAGATATCCTAAAAACATAATGCCCAGTAAAAGCTAAAAATACAATGGCCGTTAGATTTGCGAGCAGGCGCAGACGTTGGTGCGTCTGCAGGGTCGGCTATGCCCCCTACATCCACATCAGAGGAGTCATTGGCGGGGGCGCTGCTCTGATGGAAACACAGATACTGTACATGCAATCATTAGATGCAGCAAGTTGCAGTGCTATCATTACGCTGCAGCCTTGGGTTCGGCGCCTGAATTCAGCGCCTTTATATGCAGTGCTGTCATTCCATTTTCAGACGATGACAAGGTATATAATTGCAAGTGAAGCTTGAAAAACGATCATTCGAACTGGAAAAAGACAGCGACAAAATAGTCATATTTTATCGGAAAACAAGTCTCATGCCGCAAAGAAATCGAAGTGCATTTGACATGAAGAGAAGCCGCTAATAAAGTTATCAATGGTTCTTCAAAACACTTCGTACTTCCCAAAGCTGCTGCCAGCATCCCCTCGCGGCGGTGTGCGCGGTGGTAACGCAGTGATAAGAAGCCAGCGTGATGCAGATGAATGGCATTTCCTCACATTAAAGATATATTCTTAGATACAAATACTATTAAATTAGTCGCATTGAAACTTCCGTCGAAAACGAACGAGCCACAATATTGAATATTGCCGTATTCCTGGCATTGTTGAATATATTTGAGGACTGGATTAGGTATTTTAAAAGGAGTTAAACTCTGATAGCTCAGTAATATTGTTATGCAATAGCAGCTGAGAATCCACATAAAATTATATTTGCAAACGAAGAGAATTTGATTCCTCAATGACGTTATATTAAACTGGTGGAGTTCGAGCTCGTAAATTGTTCTGCCAGAATAGTAATTATTCCTTTAATAGAGTGGTTAATTGTTTGCTGCGCGAGTTATAAGCATTTGGATGGCTAATTCTTCATAAATTAGTATTGATTGTAATTTTGGTTTCATTGCCTGAAGCAAATGTGAAACCATTCACTTGAATTTGATCCTCGCACCAACATGAGTGCGCGAGTGTGCAAGTCGAGGCAAATAAAAGTCTCCTAATTTTTATTAATGAAAGAAAATCCCAGGTGGAATGCTGTAATAGTTTTATTATTTTTTGGCATTAATTTTTCATTGACGCTTCAACCAAGTTTGCATTTACCATTTGCAATCCTGAATGTTGCCATGACAACCCACCAGTTCGAAGTTTATATGGTACCGAATGAAATATTGGAACTGTCGTCGCATTCTATTTACACAAGCCACATTTAAGTATTTGAATGAGTGCACGGTTTCTTCATCTGTCGATCTTTGGTAACAAATGAGTGAAGAAAAATACATTTGTATTATAGAGATGCATAAGTATTTTGTACTTCATTAACAGTAAATAAGTGTATGGAACTGGCCTGAGCTGAACCAAGTTCCAGCGAAAACTCAACGAGTTTAAAATGCTTTATTGTGATAAACACGAACGCAATTTGTGCGAGGTAGATTTTCCTTCGTCGACATATAGTAATAAGACGTGCTCTACCAATCGATGCAAGTTAAACTTCTTTGAGCAAATTTTTTCTTCTGTGAGCTTTTTTGAGAGCAATTTTAGCACTCTTCTTTACATGATACAAAAACTTAGAGTGCTTCTTATTATTCTTCATTCTACCCTATCATCAACGTTCAGAAAAAATTTGGTTTTAAAGAACTTAAGTGAGATCCTTAAAAGAAGGCTTTTAAAATTATGAAGTTTACATGTTCCTTATGAAACCAATTATATTGTTCTTTCCAAGATTGCATGAGATTGGTCAGAAGGGCTAAAAAAACTTAGGAAAATAAAATAAAAATTACTAAACCATATTCGATGATAGAGAACCAACGATGGAATTCGATATTTTTGCTGATTTGTTCCTTCCGCTAAATTTCAAGTCATTTAAGATGAATGTTCTATAAAACTAAGGAACAAAATCAAAAACTTGCCTGTGAGGGTTGTAACAGCCTATTTGTATTTAAAATACATCCCATAATTAAGTTCAATAGGCATGCTGAATGTTTGGTTTTCAATCACCAAATTTCCTAGTAAACCTAAAGTATTTCTTAATCAAGGCAATGTATTTCATGGAAGAAATTTAAATAGTGTGATCCTTTTTTTCGGTGATTTTCCTTTTTATTGAAGGAAGCAAAAAGATGTTTCAAATGATTATTTGCAAGGAAGGCTTGACATTGACGAAAACCGAACCCCCGAGTTGGCTACCCGCCATTTCCTCTGGCACCGCACGTACCGGTGCGCAGCCTCTGCTGCCACCGGTGTGGGGCTGTGCATGCTGATGCCTCCAGCAGCGTTGCTCGCGCTCTTATTCTTTGCAAGTGGGCGAGTTGAGTGCTGAGACTCTAAATAATTGTCAAAACTTAATTGCAATGCAACCTGTAACACAACTTGTATGTTCCTATGTAACATCTATTAAAGATTTCAATAACTTAATATCTAATAGTGATTTTAACATTCGTATATTCAAGGTATATGTATGGTTCATTCAGTTTACTGGTTTGGACTTAGGCTTGCTCATTCATGAACATCTGACATTTAGACTATCTTAATTATCATTGAAACTTTGATGGAAAAATTTATAACGGTGTCTATTTCTCTCCCATAAAACTTTCAATGATCGGTAGAGTGGATAATGGATATGAAATGCAAGTAATACCATCTTTGCACCTGCATGCACTTAAAATTTGAAGAAACATTACAGCCTCCAAATGAAATTTGCGACTATATTACGTGAACAACTTGAGGAATGGGAGAATATTTGCGCCTTGAAAAAATATATTTTGGGTAGAATGACGACGTAAGTATTTTTTTTTTGACCATCCTGGTTAGCGTTCGTCCTATGAGCATACAGAGAGGCCTAAATTCTTGCCTTTGGTTAGTTTGAAAAAAAACTGAGGGTGCATGATAGCTAAAATATCGTTTCCCTCTCACGTCATGTTACGCCAATTTTTCATGCGCCAAATTTGATGTTCCCCACAAAGCTTAACCTGAGCAACGCAGGACCTCTCAATTTCAGCAGAGCTAAATGTTCTCAGTCAAATAAGTGTCAGGCCAAATACTGTACTCCACGATCTTGTGCGCATTCAGTGACGCACAGCAACGACATGCTGCCTGATGACAATTTCGTTAGGTGCCACTCAATTTGTCAAATAAACAGCAAGTTTTGAAGAACGCCTGCACTTTATACCAAGTTTAGTTTGCCCTCACAATGAACGCATCGGGACTCTGCTATAGCATCCCAAGTTTCGCCGTGAAACTTGAGCACAAACTCTCAGCAAGGCTTGGGTGCTAGGCGGCTTTTAGAGCGCCGTCAGGTCGAGACTGGACCCAACGACAGAGGTTCCGATGAACATTCAGAAGGAAATGAACGCCGTCAAGATGTCAGCATGGAGGAAGACGGAGAAGTGCTGAGGATGTGTCAGTGAATGGTGATTTTGTCGCTCGAATCCTGAAACATTTAATAAGCTGGAGTCTGCAACTTAATTACTGTCATATTACTTCGAGTAATGATAGAAGGAATTTGAAAAATTATTAATAATGGTATAGAAAAATTGGCAAAACTTCCCTATAAGCTTAAAGTCAATTTTGAATTAAACTTTTTTAATGGAACCAAACTCAATCAAACCCAACTAAACTGAGCTCAATCTTCCCTGTTTTCATCTTTTGAAGATCAAGAAATAAATATAGTGGAAAGCCCGTATCACCTACGTCACATGAATTTTGATATAGCATTTTACGTAGTCCACTCTCCACTCGGTGTGTCTCTAAGCGCGTAGTGGTAACCTTGACCTGCAAAATTTTATGTAACCGATATCCTATAAGTACGGAGGAGGAATATAATAATAACGATTATGATAAGTGTGCAAGGAACTTTTGTTGGTGGCAAAACTGACAAGATGAACGACAGTAACTGTAGCACTGGAAATATCCAAGACCACCATGACCATAACATAACAAATGCTCTGTCCTCACCGCCAATGACGGCCTTGACGATAGCGAGTGCCATGGCGACCATTACGACTATGGTGACGTAGGAGGTGTAAAGGGGTGGGTGTTACTGGTTATTGATCTAGAACCTTCACTATTTTTGGGGTGCGGGAATTACAGGTTTATCTAATTTTTTTTGCGTACACAGCTCGTGAGCCCATGTTCCATTGGCAGGTCAGCACGAATAGCAAAAGTAACTCATAAGATGCCCGCCTGTCTCACAGACTTTTCATAATTGGAGCTCACTCATAGTAAAATATTAAAGAATGAAAGAGGACCCGATGACCTCATTTATGTATATAATACTTTCAAAATACGAGCGATCTCCTAGACAATTGCTTCATAAAATTGTGCTGCAGGGTGGATAATTTTCTTGTAACATCAGTCTCGATCTCTCTACTTATGATTCCGCTCTGATGGCTTGGCTGCTCGGAACACTAATGGCTGGACGTGGCCATCTTCAATAAAATCACTATGTTGGTTCTCTATGTTCACTACAATTAACTTTGCATAGTTTCACCCATCATTTTTGCCCGATATTGTGAGTTTATAATGGTGTTTTGAACGTAATTGTGTATTTTTCTTCTCAATAAAATGCAATAGCAGGTACAATTATGAAATCACGTCAGAGATCAGTCCCAGTTTATGAAAATAGAAATTTGTCTATGCTTATCGTGCAAATCATAACAAATAAGGCCCACGAGCTGCTTCACAGACTGAAAAATTTTTTTTCGATGTGTACTGAACTATAAATAGAGTTTGAATACATCTGCTTTGGATTACAATGTCTTAACATGGAAATTGCGACGCGTCCGACAAGCCTCACTGTGGAATGTAACTCTCGCTTGAGGCGAATTTTTCAATCAGACTCCCGTATCCAACCCGTATCCAATCTACACGAACTCACTTGCAGCTTGAAGTTTATTTTTATGTGTTTAATTTCAGTGTCCACGCACATTGCAAACGTATTGAATCTACCTTTAAAAAGGGAATTTGTCTTTCGCATGAGCTCTTTAGGGGTGAACGTCAAGTTCCGAAGTTTCCAGCAGTATTCGAACAAGTAATAATTGCCTATCATTATCGCCAACGAATGAGAGATTTGTACATCAAATAAGTTCTAAATTATAGAACAGAAAATTACGACGACCATCACGAAAAGAAAAAAACAGCACCAGCATCGAAGTCAGGAGAACTTGATCCACAAAGTCTACGCTCCGTGTTCTGTAGGACATAGAAATGAGCGTCAACTTCTAACTACTCACACGTTGAAATCTATGGGAATCCATTCTTCACTAACGCTATTGTGAGGGAATTTTGATTTCCATTTTTTATATCGTTTTCCCGGAACCAAATTTCTTTTCAGTAGGCTCTTCTGTATTTCACATTTTTGAATTCGTTTGCTAGACTGCTTTAGATATTTTCTACATTTTCGAAAGCCTCCTGTGTAAAAAGTTTTAGTTATACCCCACAATCATTTTAAGTACCTCAAAAGCTTGTGAAACTGAAATATACAAACTTTCATGCCCGTTGTCGTGGCAACAAACTAGGCATCTGCCTCTTAGATTTACAGTAAATGCCTGACAGAGCATAGCGAGCATGTCTCCCTGCACCATTGCAGCAGCGATGGCAGGCCTCCAGCTGCATACAGTCACCACACAGTCTCCCTGCACCACTGTAGCAGTGATGGCAGGCCTCCAGCTGCATACAGTCACCACACAGTCTCCCTGCACCACTGTAGCAGTGATGGCAGGCCTCCAGCTGCATACAGTCACCTCACAGTCTCCCTGCACCACTGCAGCAGTGATGGCATGTCTGCAGCTGCATGCAGTCGGCGCGCAGCTGTTTCTATACCAGTGATATCCGATTATGATATCGATGCCTCGCAAGCCATTGAATGTTCGCATGCGAATGACCTGGCTTGCATGAATCATGAGATAGGTACTCCTATACTTTAGAACTGCTAGAGTGAGCATTGATCAAGTGAGTCTGTTTAGCCTGGTTACCGTTCACGACGACCTGTAATGTAAGAACGTTTCCTTTTCCAGCCTTGTTGACTTATGTGGTCGAGCCCTTCCGAGACCAGAGCTTCTCTCACCGCATACACATTTGCTGCGGTAATGGAGCAGAAAAATTCTACTTTCCTGTCATTGCGTAGGGGACTTTAGGTACTCAAGTCAGCACTTTTCTTGTTTTCGTTGCGATAAAAAGCTGGTAATCGTTGCGTATTGTTGGGACAAGATGCAGTAAGAAATCGTTCTTTCGAGGTTTATTGCGGTTCATAGTGAAACTGAGCAACGCTTTTATTATGAATATATTATATATTCATGTAACGATTATTGCGACTTTCACTACAGCGAAGGTCGCTTGCGTTGCATATGCCTGTAAAGTACAGATCTGAACAGCAATCGCAGGAAGGTGACCTGTTTGTGAGTTTCCTTCTTGTTTCGTTCAAGTTCAGTTCGTATGCACAACAATGTTGTTAAGTTCATTTTGTTTTGCTAGCTTATTGCTCGTGAGTGAAATTGAAGTCATTAGATATCGGAGACATTTTCTGTCAGTGAGTGAGTGAACTTCACAAAATAAGGCGGACTGTAATGAAAAGCTCTGTAGCGTTTTAATCCATTGGTAGAAAATAGAATTATCAGGAGTCATGAAAACGTTCATTGCTAAAAATGTTCATGCAAGACTTTATTTTATATTATAATTCCGTAAATTACTGTGAAGGTTTTAGAGCTCACATCCATGAAACAACTCTGGTTTTCAAGAAATAATTATCCCATTACTGAGTTCTTCAGACCGTAATTTTAGCGCGTGCTTGGAACAAATATTGGGACCGTAACCTTCATTCGTGTTAGAAGAATAATGTTATAGGTGCTCCATTAAATTCCCATGTATATGAATTTCTGTAACATCAGAGTACTGGACATCATTTTCCTTATTTTCTACAAAGCGAAGAAACATTTTTGCTATTGTTTGCTCTTGATCGTTGACTCTTTGAAAAATCAAAGAATGAAAAATCTTTCATTGTCTTTCTTGCAGGCGATTAACTCGTCTATGCATAAATTTGTTCCCCGTCGCTACTAGCTACTGGAATATTAATAGACCTACCTCGATGTCGTCGTATTTTACCTGGAGAATACTGAATATGGAGCTTGAATCTTGCTTAAGCAGTGAAACAGCGAATATGGGGTGGTAATCTTAATGTGATAAGGATGATCGACATTTTTATTATTACTGTTAACATTCTCGTTTTACACCCTTAATACATAGCCACAGAGGTAACACTTTACTTCTTTCAGTGCGAATGAAACATCATTAACTGAGGAACCTTATGAGACTGAAATCAGTTTGTAATTTACTGCTGTTCTTGGAATGTTCTCATGCTCAAACATTAGTTGTGTTAAATGTGAGGCATTCTGTATTTTTGCAACCTTTCTCAGACCGTTCGTATACAAAATGCTCGCATGTCCAATACTCACTGGGAGACCGTAAAATATAAATAGTATGAGAGTTGGGACAAGAACACTCTGTGGGAGACGCAGTGCAGCTCGACCGCCAGCCATCCACAAGCTGATAGCTATACATACAGCCTCATCCTACGATAAAAATGTGTTAAAAATGTTATCTCAACTTTAGTGTTTTTGCCTTCGCTCACACTCTTTGTTATGAGGTAAATGACCTCATCTGATAAATAAAGTGGCACGTTCACGGCACGACTTATCTAACTGGTGAGCTAACGCCTCTATTTTTTTTTACGCCTCTATTTTTTCTTCTGCCTTATACAGTGTTCACAATCATACTCATTTGTTTATTTCCGCTCCTTGCTCTCTTACATTGCGTCATACACGCCATCTCCATTGCACATTTCCACAGGAAATATGCAAATTTGTGTGTGGGCTCGGGTCCAAAATACAATAAAACTGAACGCATTAAATGGAAGGCAGTGAGAATTTATCAATGGCTTATATATCACTTGAGTTGAGCTGAAATTGTTACTCTCTAAAGAGTGACGGATTGCGCCGAAATTCTGAGAGCTGTTTTTCACACATTTTTCCGCGTGGTAAATTCAATTGAATAAAATGTTTATAGATCAGGGAAATTACGTGTTCTCATGGTGTCTAACATTTAAACCAAAAAAATCAGCATCATGTATATTAACTGGAAGCGCATACTTTAGTCGAGATTAGCAGGGACATCATTTGGTGTCTCATTAAATTTCATAATTGGGTGCTCCGAGATTAAATGTCGAGGTAGAACTCCCCCCAAAATGCCAGTGTTATGAAAAGTTGAGTTATATCATACTTTGAGGGTCACTTCATCGGAGTTAGTGATATTGAAGCGTTCGTAAATATCCCTTCCAGTAACTTGTAGGGCATTTTTCATGGTAGAATATTAGTAAATTTTTACCACAAAGACGCTACGTTGTCAAAAAGTTCAGTACTTGGGATAACTTCGAAAGACTGGAAGCTATTGCGTAGAGGTTGGCAGCCGCTGTAATGTACAGTATTTCGTCCGAGTGTGATGCTGCGTTGGCAACCTCTAAGAAAGAGACTATATCTGCGTCGTAATGCGGTACCAACCTGATGAAGGGCAGTGACCGATAAGTGAGCGGTAAGCAAAATAATAAATCACCATTAATCATCTTCATGACTCACTGTATGTCCTAATAAAACGGTTTATCGATGCTGTTGAGGAACTGCTAAGGCAGGGCGAAGGAGCCAGTCTACTTTAAGATTTACTTTTTTTTTATCTGGAGTCTGGACATGCTGCAGGCTGGAGTCATGACCTAAACGATTTTGTCTTGAACTCAGTTATCTGTTCCCGCTATTCATCTTGTTGGCAGGAACGAGTGTTTAATCAGTAATACCATTCTGTACCACAGTGATTCTAACCAATGCTCTCCTCGTGCCGCTCTCCTTTAAACATTTTACAACAACGACCTTTGTCGGACATGTGCAAAAAAAGTTATCGGGAGGCTTCCTGATTTTAATTAAAAAGGAGAGAACTAAAAATACCGTATGAAATATTTACTCGAATTAAAAATTGCAAGTTAAACAATAAAATTGAACGTTTCGAGCATTCGAAAGTTTGCGTATCTCGTACATGTGTTCGAACTGAGTGAAAATTCCCCAACGAAGTAAATGTTCACTGACGTTTGAATGATTAAAATACAGTCTAAATTTGAAAAACTGTTATGAGTGGGATTTATGTTTTATAATAAATGAAAACTCCGTTGTTTATATTTTATAAGATTCCCTTTCCCTAACTTTTTTCGAATCCTTCGTGTACTAAGAAGATAAATCTACCAGGCAAGTCAAGAATATACGGTGGAGTTACGTTGAACTATAATTGTGCGTTGAAAAGTGTAAAATGCGTTGACAAAGAGCCTGTCTAATATTCTTCTTTAATTATCTTCGTATGAGTCGGAGCCTTTTTTCCGTCGATCTTCCTACCTACCGAGTGTAGCTCTCCCGCCTTGGCTATTTTTAGCTGCTTTCCTGTGTAATTGACTTGCCGTACTACGCTCAATCCAGCAGATTGGCCATGAGAAGTGCGATTGTGATCGACTAAAGTTTAAACCACAATGAAGACGCTTTTAAGATCGCTGTGTCATTTTAGCTCAAGTATTTTAAAATAAAGAAATAGATAGCTTAAATCGCTTGTTTATTTGCGAGCTTTTATTGCATTCTGGTTTGTGCGTCGTCGACCTCAGAAATAATTGATGCAGTCTCGGGCAGTTTCTACTCCATAGAGCTGCGCTGCAGGTAACGCAATAAATCTTCTACTTCAGGAGTTCCCCGCCTGGGGTGCAGGACGATATCACAGGGGGTGCGAGAAAAGTTTAGGTAAATAATAGGTTATTGGATATATGTATATTGGAATTTTTATTTTGAGGTTCAAATAATATTTTTTTAGGGGTACGGGGCTAAAAAAAGGTTGGGAACCCCCTTTTCTACTTTATGCTCCTAACCCTGCGTAATGGTATACTCCAAACCAGTATCCTAAATTTTATTGTCATATCAGTAGATATTGTATTTAATACGTCAGAAAACAGGAATATAACTATTAGAATTAGTTCGTGGTTTGCTTTATAGGAACTTAAAAACGAAGGAAATTCCGAGAAAACTCATCATCTTAACCAAGAAAATGTTTCGGAGTCTTGCTTCATCATCAGTTCAAAAAAAAAAACATAACGTCTGAAATAAAAGATCAAAGTACAATGAATTGTAGGCACTAAAAATATATCATGAGAGTAAAATATGCAAAGTATGCTACAGAAAAACTTCAAAGTATGCTACAGAAGAAATACAAAGTATGCTACAGAAGAAATACAAAGTATGCTACAGAAGAAATACAATGTATGGTACAGAAGAAATACAAAGTATGCTACAGAAGAAATACAAAGTATGCTACAGAAGAAATACAATGTATGGTACAGAAGAAATACAAAGTATGCTACAGAAGAAATACAAAGTATGCTATAGAAGAAATACAAAGTATGCAACAGGAGAAATACAAAGTATGCTATAGAAGAAATACAAAGTATGCTACAGAAGAAATACAATGTATGCTACAGAAGAAATACAAAGTATGCTACAGAAGAAATACAAAGTATGCAACAGGAGAAATACAAAGTATGCTACAGAAGAAATACAAAGTATGCTACAGAAGAAATACAAAGTATGCTCCAGAAAAAAGAAAAAAAGAAAGATGCACAAATTAATACGTAAAACACACGTATGAAATGAAATTGGGCTGGTGAGGAAGAAGTTTCTACCCATTTACAATTTGCAAAGGGTATGAACTGTCCATATTGTTCTTATTAGGATTTCGCTTGATAATAAGCAAGAATTCCACAATCCTGAAGTCATGAGGGGTTGAAGCATGGTGTAAGATTTTGACATCATCAGGAGAAATAGGGACATTACATTTTTTGGCATGATTTTGCACTGCAGAATGCGATGAGTGTGCTAGTTGATTGCCAGTACGGAAGCTTCTGCCTCTATGATCTGCCACTGTGATGTAGATATTTTGAGACGTCATGCCGACGTACAAAGATGTGCACTGTACACAAATATAAGAATTCACCAACGAGGCTCGTATATCACTGGGCAGCGTCTCTTTGTACTAAAAAAAGAAGTAACCTTGAAATTATTTACCAGAGTTGCGTGTAAAGTAAAGTTATGGAAATATTTTGCACCCACTAATTTTAATTCACGTCACAGCTTCTCAGACGGTGCTCCAAAATACGGAAATGAAGCGTACAACTGATCTTTATTTTTCTCTTCGATGGCTTCTGACGCGTATTGTTTTGAGAGAAATTTTTGAAAATAGGAATTAATGACACCCAGCAGAAACCCATCAGCTGTAAAATATGCGCTTAAAAATTCAAATTTACCATGCATGAATTTAAAAGTTGGACATCCTTTGTCATCACTATGAATCAACGTTTGGATACAATTTATTCTGAAATTTGTTGAGCAAAATCTGAAGAAACTGGAGCCTAATCCTGTGAACGGGGGTTTACGATACACTGATGTCTGGAACTGATCTTTATCCCTCGTCACGAGACAGTCTAAAGCGGCCAAAGTGTCATTCTATACCCCACCACGGTGAATTTAAATGATTTATGCTTAAAGGTAGTTCGAAAACTGTTCCACGTGTAATGGATAGCTAGAATAAACCAAAGTGTCATCCATGTACCGGTTGTAGAAAGAGGCTTAAAGTCGTTAGGAAATTCATCTAACCACTTCCATTCATGAAAGCACATAAAGATGTAGGCAAGTGATGATGCTAAAGGAAGTCATATTGCCACGCCGTCTATTTGTTTGTTAAATTTGGCTACAAAAATAAAGGAGAACATCACTGAAAATTTCAGCGAAGTTTTGAACAACTCGTTAGTTAGACCCAAAAATTTTGACTTAGCCACCGGAAATAAACGTTTAGACAAATATCAATAGTTTCCTGAATAGGGATATTAGGATAAGATGATTCTACATCAAATCTGAAATTTTACAAAATTATGTCAAATCTCTAACGTTCGGAATTTCTAATATTTTCATTGAATTTGAAAGCATTGTCGACTGTGTACTGATTTGTATCTGTATGAGTGAGGCCTGGGGCAAGAAGTTTA